>CM076572.1:524380044-524579660 GCA_034641835.2 Pinus albicaulis | reverse complement strand
TGCAGCAACACAAGATTGTTCCAAATCTCTCCAAGGTATGCATGAGTTTGCATCTATCATGGAGGATCGTACATAATTGCATGCTGATTGTCTTAAGGAGGGAAGTCTCACTGTGATGTGCCATTTTAAGGAAAGAAACCCTCATCATCCTCATGCACTATTGATGAGCCATGCATCACATGTGAGGGTGGGGTTTTGAAATTTTGTTATGAAGGAGATTTCATTTGAATGTACCATGAAATGCAAAAGGATAAATCTATTTTGGGACAATGGTAGATCTTGTGAAAGAGGTACCAAGTGGTAGGATACTTACACCAAAGAGCTGAGCTTTGTGGATTATATGTGCCCAGCAGAAATGTGGAGGATCCATAACCCATAGGTCCCAGGATCATTTCACACTCATTGCACTTGATGGACAAAGGGGAGAGTATGGGTGCATCATGATGGGGTGGCATTTATCTTACCACTCATTATGTTCCCATTTCAGATTGGGTATGGTGGAAGTATAGTGGAGTAGCAAACATTCTTGTTGCTCGGATTTTGTTTGAATGTTGCAGGAGCAAGAGGAGGCACTAGCATAGTGCAAGAGGATTTCTCTTTGATCTTGGATGCCAAGTAGTACCTTCTTCATGGGAGGAGCTCTAGATTTCTAGCAACATGATGGGAGGATTCTTTGGCATGATTCATGTCGAAGAGGGGAGATTTTAGATGACAGTGGCCCTACTCCAAAGGCCAGCAGCGCTGTCACTTGAGAGCTTGAGTTACTTGTTGGAGTGTCTTCCAAGTCACTTCACAAGTGATGAATTTTGGAGGCATGTAGGTGATGATAATGAAGGAGTAATGGAGGAGAGCACTCCTACTACATTTTGAATTTCTTGGCCTTGTTGCACAAGCACAAGAAGAGGAATCTACATGTAGAAATTTTGGGTTATTCTTTCATACATTTTCATGCATATTCTTCATTGATGGATGAGTCCACTTGGGAGGGCATATTAATGATTGCATATCATCATATGGACAGATGCATAGCCCAAAAGATGATGATATGGTTGGCACAACCACTCCCCTACTATGTTACAGTAAGGGGGACTTTTCACTTGAGCCATTTCAGCTCAAAGGCCAAAGTACATGATGAGGGAGGTAACTATTTGTGACATGCTTTTCACTCTTCAAGAGAGATCCTTCCTTCTTGCACATTGTGTTTTTTTGTACTTATGGTTCAGTGCAGAAAAATGATGGCTATTTTAGCAGTGGGTTGTGGGGGAAAGCCACATGGATTTTGGTGTGCACCTTTGGCACCAAAATGTGTTTCCATGATCACACCTTGCAAGATGGATGTGGCAGCAAACAAGTGGCTACAAAGACACTTGTTGCATCATATATTGAGGCAGGAAAATGATGCCCTACATTAGTTCCATGCATGGGAATATATTTCACCTCCTTTCTCTCATAAGTTTTTTCTTCCATATGTTGCTGGTGGAAAGATGTTCAGAGGAAGCATTGTTTTTAAGGAGTGAAATAAATTGAAGATACCCATTGGGAGTGTGATTCTCCCTACCTTGCATGTTGTATGTTTTAGGAGAAGTAATGGGCAGCCCATGATTGCAAAACTTCATCTCTTTCCTTCATGTGGGAGGAGCTATTTGGAGAGTTGAAATTTTGGAGGAGGCATTTCATGGTTTTTATGTTGATGGGGTAGCTTGGGTCTCTCTTGAAGACCATTTCATTTCAGCCATATATTAGCAGTAGCCACATATGTATCATGTGGATGGAGAGACTCATGGGGTGGATGTGCCCTTTGGGAAGGAAGACCTCCATTCTTTTTTCAGAACATGCTCCAAGGGGAGTATGGAAGATGATATGGTCAACATGTTCAAACATGTGTTTTTCCATGAGGTGAACCATATGATTGTTTGGATGCCATATGTTGATGAAATCCAACTCATCACATATGAGATGATTTGGGCCAGCTCGTTTTGTAGCATTGGAGGAGAGGTCCTTGGGGATCTAGACTTCATCTTGCCTCTTGAAGGCAACACTATTGCAGCCCAAGTTCAAATTTCACTCCACATTCATCATAAGTGGAGAAGAGGAAAACGTGGGGTAGGCTATGAAGCTTACCAAGTTCAGAAATTCAGCCCACCTGTTTCTCATGAGCACAAGGTGGAGGAGTACTTTCAGGAGTTGCCTAGTTGGAGGATGACTCATTTTTCTTGGTTGATTGCTTGAGGATGTGTTGTACCTCAAGAAACAATTCCTGCCTATGTAAAGGAATTTGTGCTCAAGACATTATTAAATTATGTCACTAACAGATGTATAGCTGTCTCTGTTTTATAAACCTTCAAACATTAATTATATAATATTCAAATATCAAACTCATGCAATTTTCTGCAATGCCATATTCTTCTTATGCTAAAGTGAATGAACGGATGAAACAAGAAAGAAAAGGATTTCAATTTGATATGATGTTTTAAACAGAATCTATCATAATAAAATCCTGAAGAAATAAGTAATGATAAAGTTAAAATAGAGGAGCACCCATTAAGGTTTTTTTAACTCTTAAATACACGTGTATAAAGAGACCCACAACTCAAATTACTCTATTTTATTCACAGACATGAAAACATCATGAAAACTGGGAAACTATTCAGCATAGACAGAATGATGGAAACTTGCAAAACTCTTTCATTGATTCAGTATTCTCCAGTACAAAATTTGGCTTCAACGTTCAAAAACTCAGAACCTTCATCTTTCTTGAAATTATCTTTAAATACAGTATCACAAGACAGTTTCCAGTAATGAAACTGATTCTAACTACTCTAACTAACTCTAACTGCTTAAACTACTAACTGTTATGGAGGCACATGCCTCGAAAAAGTCCTATTACATAATTTTGAGGAATAACAAAATGAGAATTTGAAAACTTCTAGTCTATGAGAACATCTAGTCCTGAAGCGGTTGTTGAATCAATGGCTACTTTTGGTTGAGCCGCAGGGACCTCTTTTGCTGAGTCCAATGAAAATGTCTTGGACTTCTTCCATAGCTCATTTCCAGTTGTCAAGGAATTTTTGAAACTTTGATATTCTATTCTGAACGCCACAACTTGACTATATGTAGGTTTTCCTGTAAAGAGGGTCTTCACCATCTACTTCAACAACATCTTCCCTACCTCTTTTATTTTCCCTTTCAGTAATAACAGGTGTTTGAATGCTCGTTTTTGATGTATTTATTTCGCCTGGGTTTGCCAGCTTCTCTTGATCAGGTCTACTTACACGAGAAAATGCAGAATATCCATTCTCAATTCTTCTCTGGGAAATTACTCAATGCGGATCATAAGACCATTTTTCTCCTAGTAGCAAATGTGTCTCTTCCAACATTTTAGAAACTTCATCAAAAGCTTGCCTCATATTGACCATGAAAGGTCCCACACTCATAGGCAATTTAAACATAAAACCTTTCTTCATGGGAAGAAAGTGTACCTGATCCACATTAAGGCTCTGTCTTATGAATTCCAAGGTGAAAAGCCGCAAGGGTACAAAATTTGGGAGCCTATAGGGCTTGATGCTAGCTCCATACAACATTATTTTTTAATACTCTTCAAACACAAACCAATCTCTGAATTTGCAACTTGGTCCTAGCTGTAGGAACTCCCGGGCTTTTGGTAAAAAACATGGAGGAGGAACTCCATTCAAAATTCTAGAAGAAATAGACATATAATGACTAGAAAACTCAAATAGCCCTGCTTCATTTCCTTCTTTTCTAGTCATATCAGTCCAAAATAACACAGATTGTTTTTTCTTATTGACATCAACTATATTCAATCCCAAACTCATAAATTATTCGACATTCTGATATAGAAATAAATAAACAATCAATGATGGAAATCTAAAGAAACCTGTAAGAGGAAATGCCATCAACTGAGAATTTACAATCTCCTGCCATAAAGATGGAATGTCAAGAACAACTCTTGGCTTCATCATGAGCACGTACATTCCCAAGACTGATTTATCAACTGTCTGGTCATTGTCTTTGCCCAAAATCTCCGCAATGCAACTTAGAATTGGTCTATACTCAGCATCGAACGCTTCCAAACTAAATTATTCTCCTTCTTGCCGAGCCTCCTCTGAATTTGATCTCAAGTATGACATACACAAACTAAATTCTTCATTTGAAAGGTCTTCAAAATAACGAGCCAATGAATCTTCAGAAAATTGCAGTGGTGACTCATTTTCGGGAAAGCACAATGCTTGTCGAATTAATTGCGTCGATACCTGCATAACATTTTCTCCCTGCGAGTTCATTATGAAACACTTACTAGGGTACATTGAAGAAACCAGCCATGAGATGAACTCGGGAAAAAAGTGGGCTTTTGGGATACAAGCGGACAAGACGCCGGAATTCTTCATGACGGAAAACACTGGGGATTTCTCAGCATTTAGGGTCACTTGGTGATACAGTTAGGGATGGTTGACAGACGACATGGTATCCTGGACATCTTTTTCACTGTCCAGGAGGTAATTTAGGCTTGATGAACCAGCTTGAGAGACTCATTTTTCCATGGCTGATAGACAATGGAAACAATTCGAGGGGCAGTGAATCAATGAAAAGGTGGCGAGAATGGTAAAAAAAAATCACAAATAAATGAGAATGAGACAAAAGAACTGTTTAACAGCTCCAAAACCCGTAATAAATGCCAAAACGACATGTAAAAAGCCATTGAAAGAGGATGACAGCTGTTCTCCACCTCATCTGATGACGTCACCACAGGGGATCCTGGAGTACGGTGGTGACCTTCGCATGGTACCCCCTGCAATGAACCCCAGCCGTCGATCACGGCTCACTCGCGATCTGACCAGTCAACTGCGGGGGTGCCGAATTGGATAATGCATGAGTTGTTTGCGCCCCGGTAGTTACACGTCGAAAAATCTTTTTTAATGATCACTACTTCCGCTCGGGAAGTCGCTCGAAACTTAAGCATGAAACCCGAACATACATTCAAATAAATTTTAATGATAAAATTAATTTGTATCGAGCTTGTAAGGATACTCTTTTTTTTATAATACAGCATAAAACATTATACTATATCATATGCATTTTCGGAATTTCAATTTTTTTGTTATTTTTCAATTTTCAAGACAAAATAGAAAAGGATATGCAGATGATACACAACATATGGCTCCACCTGGGGATAGTGTTTTTTCCATGAAACACTAAGAACCTGCAGATTAGTGCGTTCACTTCGGGCATGGAGTCAAAAATTACTTAATGGAAAATTTACAGTGATCACACCGGATATATACAATGATGGTGAAACAATTCTTTAGTGCCGGAAATAATGATTTAGATATTGCCCATTCACAGGCATATCTAGTACTTCTCCTTCAAGATTTTCCAGCATGAAAGTGTTATTCATCCTGTCTTCATTGATTTTGAATGGACCATACCACAAGGGATCAAATTTGCCGTGTTTACCTTTGTCCTCCCTTCGGGAATCCCACCTCAATACCAGATCTCCCTTCTGAAACATGATCTCTTCTGCTTTCCTGTCAAATATTGTCTTCATTTTCTGCTGATAAGCAAGCAAATTCTCCCGAACTTTATCTCTGTTTTCACTTAGCTCCATTACATTATTCATTCTTCTAATCATAGCATTAGGTTTTGCTTGAGAATCTTGAAGGAAGGAAATCACAAGTTTCACCAACTGGGTGGGAAATAATGCCTGAGTACCATATACTAATTCATAAGGTGACTTACTAGTGGATCTTTTAGTGGTCATCCTTGTTGCCCATAGCGCAAACACTAGCTATGAATCCCAATTCTTTTGGTTTTCATTTGTTGTCTTCTTCAGAATTCTTACCAATGTTTTGTTAGAAGATTCTGCCAATCCATTCCCCTGTGGATGATAAGCTGTAGAATGAGATAATATCACATTGTAAGTCTGACAGAAATTAATAAACCTTAATGAGCTGAAAACTGTTGAAAATTCAACAAGATGATGGAGCTTAGAGAAATGAAGTCGCCTTCACTAAGTGGGCCCACAGGCTATTTTTGGCGCAAAGTCTATTTTTAGACTATGTCTATTTTTAGACATATGGATCATGGTCTATGAGTTGCAGGATGCTATTTATGGATGATTGTTCGAGTTGGTAAAAATAGATGGACCTCTATTTTTAGACAGCGCTTTCTATTTAACTTTCAAGCTAAAATAGACAAATGCCAAATATTATTAACCTCATTAATATTTAGACTAGTAACATCATTTTATCCTCTTGCAACACTTCCAGCTGGAGCTACATTTATGTATCATATGCATTGATATAGAATTACGCTATTGCAGATGTTTGGTTGAGCTACATGATTGACTTCGCTAGAACTGAAGGCAGTTTGGTGATGATGAGATGGCTAAGGAGTTGTGTCTGTGCAACTTAGTTGAACTAGTTGTATTTAGTTTAACTGGCTAATACACTAGAGATGAGTGGTGTGAATTAAATATTATTTAATTCACTAATTATTAACTCAGTATTCAACTAAAGAACACATCATTTGACTGCAGTGCATGGACAGTTCAGTGAAGACCAGTGGAAGAGGTAGATGAAAGGGTGAGATTTCTATTAGTTGTGACTATAGTTGTGCATGAGATTTGCACAAGTATTGGAGGAGATTGCCCATGAGGATTGCACAGATCAAGCCAAGGGGATTCAAACTTGGATCTCTCATTCAACCAACTTGGATTGCGCAGTAGAGGCAGGCAAATAGTGGAGGAGTTTTGAACCCGTGACTTGTTCAAAACTGAGCTAGATTGTGTGTAACTTTTATGAGATAGTACTGAGTACTTGTGAGGAGTATTGTGCTATGTATTGTTACATGTTCTCTTCCATATAATATACAAATATTTGAGGGGTATTCAGCTATAAGCTTTCCCCATTACATACTGTGTGATGATTTGATGTTCTTATGATCACATACCACTTGTTTTATTTCCGCATGCGATGATCAATTGTAGAAGAGGTTATGTGTTATGCATGAATTCGAATTAGTGTGTGACCAGGATAATCTCGGTGAATAAATCTTCATTATTCAGCAAATTTCTACATGGTATCGGAGCGAAATTAATCGTCAAGATCTATTATGGTGATTGCATTTTGTTTCTATAGGCAGAGTCTGTAGCGCGGGCCAGGTAGCCTCCGGATTCATCCTTCTTTGGAAGGTGAAAGATCTGGTAAATTCCCCTACAGTAGATCTTTGATTTAGAAATAAATTTCTCTCAAGTGTAGATCGGAAGCGGTTAAGTTTAGCTGGTGGAATTCGAATTTGTAGATTTGTGTTCTTGGTGCCGAGGTGAAAATGTCTTTCAACGGATTGCGACTGGAATATGCCTTGGAAGGCAATTCGAATTATGTTGCATGGAAATATCGGATGGAGGCTGTGTTAGATGATAATGGGCTGCTGGAGTTTGTTGAGAAAGAAATTCCTAAGCCTAATTCTACTGATGTTGATGTTGTTGAAGCCTGGCAAAAGAAGCAAGAAAAATGTCGAAGGATTCTGTTGGAGGGCGTAAAGGATCACATTGTGTCCAGCCTGCATGGGAAGGCTTCTCCATATTTGATGTGGAAAGCCTTAACAGATCTATTCTTGAGCAAGAGCGACCAGAGGAAGTTGGCGCTCAAAGATAAACTCAGAAACATTAAGATGGAGAAAGGCGACAGTATCGCCAAGTACCTCACGAAGTTCACTCAATGCAGAGATGAGTCAAGTGTAAAGGACCATTAATGGGAAGGAGTGACTTGGTGGAACCAGCTCTCCTGTCTTCCAAGAGTTGGAATTCTACTTTGACTCTACTGGTCTTATAGCTGTCTGATAAATGAGGTCAATGATTTCTATCTGACCTCCCAAGAGCAGACTGGGGGATCACTGTGACGGATTTTCATCAAAGGTATCTGATGAATAAAATTGCGCTTTGCCTGCCAAAGAAAAGAAGAGGAAGAGTAAGAAAGCTTCTCAGTCTAGTGCGAAAGGTAAGAAGCAAGACATGTCCAAGGTGAAGTGCTTTCACTGTCACCAGCACAGACATTATGCCACAAATTGTCTGCAGAAGAAGAAAAATAAGAAGGCTGCTAGATCTGTAGTGGGAGAGGCATTGGCCTCCCAGTTTGAACTGGATTTTTCACTGATCGCATGCTTGGTCTCAAGTGTGATGGGATCAGTATGGTTCTTGGATAGTGGTGCATCACTTCACATGACCGGAGATCGAGATCTGTTTTCAGATCTGGAGGAGAAAGATCTTGGAGTGCACATCGAGATGGGCGATGATGTTAGATACAGTGAGACCGGTATCGATACCATTTCCTTTGAGAGGGAGTCCGGTAAACCCTTAATATTGAAGGAAGTATTGCATGTTCTAGGATTGATGAAGAATCTGATCTCTATGGAAATGTTGGAAGATACTGAGATGGTTCTAAACAAGGATAAGCTTTCCCTGCGTAAGACAAATGGAGAAACCTGGAAGATAGGGGTTCGAGTCAAGAACCTTTACCAGTTGCAAGTAGATGGCTACGCAGCAATGGCATGCAAGGCGGAAGGAGTGGTGAGCCGGGATGATGGTGAGTTGTGGCACCAGAGATTGGGCCACCTTCACCATGGAGCTTTGAAGATACTGCAACATATTTCTACTGGGCTTCCTAAGGGCACTCTTGCGCAGTCAGATCAGTGCAAGGGGTGTACCTTAGGAAAATATGTGAAAGCCACCTTTCACGAGAAGGATAGTTGTGCCACGACGATCCTTGAGAGAGTTCACACAGACATGTGTGGACCTTTCTTAGTGGCTTCGACAGCAAAGCACAAGTACTATGTGATCTTTGTTGATGATTTCTCTTGAAAGTGCTGGATCTTCTTCATGCAGAAGAAGAGCGAGACATACTCCAAGTTCTGTGAGTTCAAGGCGTTGGTTGAGAAGGAATCTGGGAAGCATGTGAAGGCTCTTAGGAGCGAAAATGGTGGTGAATTCATCTCAGTTGAATTCAATGACTTTTGCAGCATAGAAGGGATTCGGAGAGAGCTCATCGCACCCCATAACCCACAGCAGAACGGGGTTGCTGAGCGGAAGAACAGAACGATCGTGGGTGCTGCACGGGCAATGTTGCATGATCAGGGCCTACCCCTTCAATTGTGGGCGGAGGCATGCAATACTGCAGTGTATGTGCAGAACCGTTGTCCTCACAAGATTCTTGGCATGAGTACACTGGAGGAGGCGTTTTCTGGCAAGAGGCCTGACATTTCTCATTTGAGGATTTTTGGCTCACCTGTCTACATGCATGTGATGAAGGATGCCAGAAAGAAGCTGGATCCGACCACAGAGGTTGGGATATTTGTGGGGTACACTGATACACCCCACAACTATCATGTGTATTTGCCAGACAATCGTAAGACTTTCGTGCGACGGGATATCAAATTTCAGGTGGAGAAAGCCATGACATGTTCGATTGAGAGGGAGCCACACTTGCATGCAGATGAGGAGCTTTTAGTTCCTAAGGATGAGCTTCAGGATGTGGATCAGCCACAAGAGGAAGTTCATGGAGTGGAAGAGACCACTCATGCAGCACCAACCATCAGAGGGCGCAAGCACACTACAGAAGCTGAGCGACTGGCTCAAGATGCAGAGAAGGTTGTAGGAGCACCTACAGCACAGTGCAGACAGAGACAGTCACCAGACTGGTACACTGGATACATGGCTCTTGTGAGAAAATGTGTCGTGACAGAGCCATCCTCTTTTTAGGAAGCTGTGGAGGACCCCGCATGGGTAGATGCCATGGTGGAAGAGTATGATTCTATTGTCAGAAACAGTGCATGGGAGATTGTCCCACGACTGGAGGGAAAATCAGTGGTGGGTTTGCAATGGATCTACAAAGTGAAGCAGGCGGCTGACAGGAGTGTGGAGAAGTACAAGGCAAGATTTTTTGCCTGAGGCTTCTCACAGATCGAGGGGATCGATTATGAGGAGACCTTTTCACCTATCGCAAGGTACTCTTCCATACGGACGATCGTAGCTCTCTCAGTGCAGATGGGGTGGCACATCCATCAGATGGATGTGAAGACTACGTTCCTCAACGGAGTCATTGAGGAGGAGGTGTACATAGAGTAGCTCGAAGGTTTCGAGATCTTCAGCAGTGAGTCGCATGTGTGCCGACTCAAGAGAGCACTGTACGGGTTGAAGCAAGCACCTCATGCTTGGTACACACAGATAGACAGTTACTTCACCGGACTTGGATTCTCCAAGAGTGAGGTGGATCCTAACCTGTACTAGATTGTGGTGGAGGGGAAGTTGCTGATCATTGTAATGTATGTAGATGATCTGATTTTGAAGGGTGATGAGCTGTTGATACTTTCATGCAAGGAGGATCTTGCTAGAGAGTTCGAGATGAAGTACTTGGGCCTCCTTCATTATTTCCTGGGATTGGAAATCTAGCAGCGCAGTGGTGGAATATTTGTTTCTCAGGGTAAGTATGCCTGGGAGATACTGGAGAAGTTCAACATGCATGACTGCAAGCCTGTTGATACTCCTCTTCCTGGAAGTTGGAGGAAGGAGGATGCTACTTCGGCAGAGGTAGTGGATGCCACTGTCTTTCGACGGTTGGTGGGGTCGCTTATGTATCTGGTCAATACATGACCCGATATATGCTATGCTGTTAACCAGATTTCACAAGCTATGTTTAAGCCTACCAAGCTCTTCTGGAAGGCAGGAAAGCATGTATTGCGTTATCTTAGAGGCACATTGGGATATGGTCTGTGGTACAGACAGGAGGATGGGGTGAAGCTTTGTGGCTTCACGGATGCAAATTGGGCAGGGATCCCAACGGACTGGAAGAGCACATCTGGAAGGATTTTCAGTATCAGGTCGACAGTAGTTTCCTGGTACAGCAGGAAGCAGAGATCCATGGCACTCAGTTTCGCGGAGGCCGAGTATATGGCAGCAAGCTTGGCTGCATGCGAGGCTATTTGGATGAGGAAGATTCTGGTCGAGTTCTTCGGGTCGCATTTGGAGCCTACTGTGATTTATTGTGATAAACATAGTTGCATTAATCTCTTGGCTAATCCAGTATTTCATGATAGATCCAAACACATCGACATCAATTACCATCATATCAGAGATTGTGTTCAACGGAGAATCATGTTACTTTCATATATTCCCACGGAGGATCAGGATGCTGACATCTTGACGAAGGCGCTCACCAGGAGAAAATTTGAGTTCCACAGAGGCAGGATAGGGGTTGCAAATAATCCATATCTTTTTGAGAGGGAGTGTTGAAAATGCAACAAGATGATGGAGCTTAGTGAAATGAAGTCGCCTTCACTAAGTGGGCCCGCAGGCTATTTTTGGCGCAAAGTCTATTTTTAGACTATGTCTATTTTTAGACATATGGATCATGGTCTATGAGTTGCAGGATGCTATTTGTGGATGGTTGGTTAAGTTGGTAAAAATATATGGACCTCTATTTTTAGACATTGGGCGGTTTCTATTTTTAGTATCGAGCTAAAAATGAAACAGTCAAATATTATTAACCCTTAATAATATTTAGACTATAAACATTAGTTTATCCTCTTTTAGCTTATCAGTTGGAGCTACGGATGTGGCCCATGCATCTGACAAAAGGAATTATGCTATTCCTAGGGGTTTGGTGAGCTCATGCATGGTTGAATTCAGTTAGAACTCAAGTGGTGGAGTTTGGTGGAGTTGATGAGACAGTTGGTGGAGTTGTGTTCGTTAGTTGAACTAGTTGTATTTAGTTTAACTGGCTAATACACTAGAGATGAGTGGGGTGAGTTAAATATTATTTAATTCAATAAATATTAACTCATTATTCAACTAAATAACACATCAGTTGACTGCAGTGCATGGAAAATCCAGTGAAGACCAGTGGAAGAGGTAGATGAAAGGGTGAGATTGCTATTAGTTGTGAAATTAGTTGTGCATGAGATTTGCACAAGCATTGGAGGATATTGACAATGAGGATTGTGCAGATCAAGCCAAGGAGATTCAAACTTGGATCTCTCAATAAACCAACATGGATTGCGCAGTAGAGGCAGGCAAATAGTGGAGGAGTTTTGAACCCGTGACTTGTTCAAAACTGAGCTAGTTTGTAACTTTTATGAGATAGTACTGAGTACTTGTGAGGAGTATTGTGCTATGTACTGTTACGTGTTCTCTTCCATCATAATATACAAATCTCTGAAATTGTTCAATATAATATTTCCCATTACATCTTTATTGTGTGATGATTTGATGTTCTTATGATCGCATACCGCTTGTTTTATTTCCGCATGCGACGATTAATTGTAGAAGAGGTTATGTGTTATGCATGAATTCGAATTAGTGTGTGACCAGGATAATATCGGTGAATAAATCTTCATTATTCAACAAATTTCTACAAAAACTTGGGCATTATTTGTCACAATCTTTACTGGACATCCAAACCTGCTAAAGATATTTTATTCTAGAAACTTTATAAAAACCAAATCATTTTCCTTCCTTGTGGGAATTTCCTCCACCCAATTTGTAAAATAATCTGTAGCAGTAAGGATCCACTTAAATTTCCCACTAGATGGCGGATTGATTTCTCCAATAAAATCCAATCCCTATTATCTGAAAGGATCTTCAATAAAAACAGGGTGAAGAGGTAAAGGGGCTAACTTTTTCTTTTCTGCAAACACACAATTTCGACGCTTAAATTTGCTTTATAAACATAATAAATAGATGGCAATAAAACCTAATTTGACATATAGGTAGTTACCTTCCAACTATAGTGACCTCCACACAAGCACCCATGATATTCTTTGATTACTTATGGAACTTCCTCTTCTGTCAAACATAACAATAACACACCAGCAGGATCTTTCCAATATAGCTTTGCTTCAACTATGACATAAGGTTGAGCCTTAAGTTTCAAAGCTCTGTATTTAGTTCTATCTATTGAAGGAGGACAAGAAAGAAATCATAAATAATGAAAAATGTCCTTGTACCAATCTGAGCAGAGGAATTTATATTTAATTGTTGGCTTTGGCTGATTATCACCTGTTTCTCCAATGAATTCTTCTACAGGGGTCAATAAATTAATTCCCAATGCTTGGAAATTTGACTCCGTTAATAATTTGGCCAATCCCAGTCCTCTAACTAATTTGGTTGGTTTGACATCCAGGTCGTATTCTTGGATCTTAGCAATCCATTTTCCCCTTTTACCTTCTACATCGCTCTATAGTAAGACATCCTTTACAGCAAAATTAGGAACGTATGCCAAGATTTGAGAATGAAGGATATAGGTTCTGAATTCTTTCAATGATTTCACCAGAGCATATACTTGTTTTTCCAATATATTGTATTTTAATTCTGCATCTCGGAGCACCTTACTGAAATATGCTACAGGTTGTTCATACTTTTCTTCATTTCTCTGTAATAACATGGCTGCAATGGTTGAGGGAGATGAAAATGAGAAGATTTGAAATGGCTTCAAATAGTCTGGACTGATTAGAACAGGTGCTTCCTTTAAAGCCTCTTTAATCCTTTGAAAAGACTCCCTCGCTTCTTTGTCCCACTTCACTTCAGCATCCTTTTTCAACATGTCTGTTATCTTCTTGACGATCTCTGTGTAATTGGGAACAAATCTTCTTAGAAAATTAATTTTTCCAAGAAATCACTGAATATCTTTCTTACTTCGGGGCAGAGGAATTGACTGGATTGCTTCGACCCTTACCGGATCAATCTTCACTCCTTGTTTGGAAACAATATGGCCCAGGAGTTTACCCTCCTCCAGAGCAAACAAAGACTTTTTGGGATTCAGCGATAATCCAAACTTTCTACACTTCAGGAAGGCTTTCTGCAGATGCTGTAGATGTTCTTCATCAGAGTTGGAAAAAATTGTGACATCATCCAGATAAATAACCACAAACGCATCTCCTACAAATGCAATATCCATCGCTCTTTGGAATATGGCCCCTGCATTCATTAGGCCAAACGGCATCCTAGCATACATGAATGTTCCCCAGGGAGTAGTGAAAGTCATTTTCTTTTGATCTCCTTTCTCCACAGCCACCTGGTTATACCCTGAAAAACCGTCCACCATAGATAATCTGTAAGCCCCAGTGAACTTTTGTAAGACAAAATCCATTTTTGGCAAAGGATAATTATCTTTCAATGAAGCCCTGTTCAAGTTCCTGAAATCTACGCACAGCCTTATCTCTCCATTTTTCTTTCGGACTAGTACAAGATTAGAAACCCAATCTGAATATCTGAGAGGAACAATTATTTTGGCCTGCAACAATTTATTCACCTCCTTTTCAATCATAGCCAACAATAATGGATTGATTTGTCTGAGCTTCTGTTTATGCGGCTTGACTCCATCCTTCAGTGGGATTTTATGCTGTATAATATTCTTATCATACGTCTTCAAATCATCATAAGACCAAGCAAATACGTCTTTGAATTGTTTGAACAGATCCATGTACCTTTCTTTATAGTTCTTCGGGACTCCCTTGAACAATTTGATCATTTTAGGCTCCTGTTGAGTTCCTACATTACAATATTCCACATTCTAATCTTGATCTTCTTTCTTCTGATTCACTGCCACGTCATTTGCATCAAACAATTTTTCAAGAGGCACCAAGCCTCTTGGAAAAACATTGTCTTTCAACTGAATAATCTCCTGACCACCAATCTTCTTTTTTAAAGTCTTACCGTCCAATTCATCTTCATCAGTCTCCAAATCAATCTGATGATGTTAAAAATCTTCAATCATCAACAAAAACTGCTTAATCTGTTCTTCATCCTCAAAGACCTGCCAATGTTTGACATTGTCAGGGATTGAAGGTCTATGTCTCATCTCAATTTCATATCTTAGTCTTGGATTGATCGGAGGCTTGAATGTACTGGCTGCAACTGCTAGAGAATCATCCATCCTATTCTCTTCCCTTGGAACAAACTGTAATTTGAAAGCTTCAAAGTAGTTTTCAATCAAATCCCAAACCTCATTCCTATATGCTCTTAATCTGGGATGTTTGGTTTGACACAAATTCTTTATTTTCCTTATAATTAATTAAGAATCACTGAACACGATCATAGACTGAATTCCCATGTGCTTAGCTATCTGCAAACTAATGATTAATGCTTCATATTCCGCTACATTATTAGTGGAATCAAACTCTAATTTGAAAGAAAAAGGCACAAGGTTACCGTCTGGAGAGACAAAAATGAAACCAGCTCCAGTACCTTCTTTTGAAAATGCACCATCAAAATAACACTTCCATGGCTTGTTTGAATGCAGCTCCTTATGTACAATTGTTGAAGGGAGCTGCCCTTGTGATTCTTCAGCAAATTCTGCATCTTCATGCAACATGAAACAAGAGAGGTCATCTTTCTCTTGGCCATAAATTAGTGAATTACCTGCATCTTTCTTAGTGGCAGTTTTTTGAAACCTAGTTTCTCTATACAACCTTCTTTCTTCCCCATTGAAAACAGGAATGATAGCATATGTGAAATCTAGCTTCAAAACTCCTCCTAGCTTTGCCCCCCACGATCTAGATAATAGCATACCAAATCTAGCTGGAATATCAGCCACTACCACGTCCATCATAATGCTCTTGGCTGGGATTTGAGCCGATGTAACAACCATATCCTTAATAAGACCCACACACTTCACCCTTTTTGAATCAAAAGAATAAAGATCTCGATATGGCTTAGTTATTTGAAAATTCAACTCTTTCATCACACACAATGGCATCAGATTGTGGGATGCACCAGAATCTAGCATGCAGTTATGCAAAACAAAATCATGCAACAAATGTGATATATAAAAAGGAGGGACAGATGAATCCACTTCTTCAACATGAGGACCAAATGTAACCACTGGTTTTTCTTCTTGCAGATTTACTATATCACCTACTTCATCAGACTGAGAGAGATTGATAAATTCAACAATCTCCTTCTTATAACCAGGTGTTTTCATCAACTCAAGAAGAGGAACTTGAATTTTCACTTTTTCCAACTCTTTTGACAAACTGAAAGTTTGATTTTGTTTTGTCAACTTTTCAAGTTCTTCTTGATCTTTCTTGGAACTTGGACTTTGATTAGAAACAGTAACCAATTTCTCCAAAATATTAGAATCTCTAACCTTTGTTTGAGAAGCTTTAGCTTGCTGCTTTTGTTTCTCTTTTTCTTCGTTCATGAGCTTTTTCCCCTTATCAAATTTCTTAGTTTGGTCTTTCTGTAATGGAGTCGCCATTGGAGAAGGTGCTGCTTCTGATTCTTTTTCCTCATTATCTTGAGTCCTTAGCCTTTTCTTTGACCTCAAATTGTACTTTTTATGCAACTCAGATTGCATGAAGTCTGTGAACTATTTGTAGTAATCATCCATCTCTTCTTGATCAAACGAAAGATCATTTTCTTCCACTCCTTCTTCCTCAGCTTCTTCTTCTGTTTCATCGTCTTCCATGTACACAGCAGAAATTCGAACATCATCCTCTCTCTCATCATCACCATCTGCTGAACGGGATGGAGTTGCCTCTATGTACAAGGGTGCTTGCACTTGATCTTGATATTTCCTTTCTCTTTGTAGAATATGCAGGGGCTATTTTTTAAATTGGGGATTAAAAACCCCTCTATTCTGTCTTGTAGGCTTACTATCTATTTCCAACTTCACCAATTTATTGGACAGATTTTTTATGACCTTAGTCATATCGTCAATTCTCTGATCTTGAGATGAGGCTTCTTCTTTAGTCTTTCCTTTATCTTGAACTTTACCAGCATCGGACATATTAGCCTCAATCTCCAGAGCATCAGTTTGAATCTGTTCCAAAGTAGGAGACCTTATTTCTCTCAATGTGAAATTGAACTCTGGCTCAAACGCACCAGCAAAAATGACCCTTGCTCCAATAGGAGGGGGCTTCATTTATGCAGGCAAACTATTATACAATTTGTTAAACCTTTTCACAAAATCACTCATATTTTCATCAGATTTCTTCTTTATTGCATTAAATTCTGTCAAAGAATAACCGTGGTCCCTTTTTCATCCCAGCTCTCGGTGAAACGTGTTTCCAGGGCATCCCAATCATTTATGGTACCATTAGGCAATCCTTTAAACCATTTCCTTGCCTCTCCGCTTAGAGACTGAACAAAAAGTCTCATTACAACGTCCAAATGTACAACTTTTAAATTCTCAGCAAATGTGCAAAACATGGGCAAGTGTTGTTCTGCAGTTATTTCATCTTCACCAGTAAATCTATGGAGTAGCTTGAGATACTCCTGAGGCATATCATGCAGTGGTTGAGGTATATTTAATGGTGCATAACTATTCATCAAGAAAGCAGGGGCTGCAGGGACTGCCATGTTTACGTCCGGATTAACTGCTCCTTGAGCGGGAGCAAATGAATACCAGTTGTAGGTGGGGATGAATGAGGTGGCACAACTGATATAGGAGTTGGAGTATGAACGATTGTAGAAGAGCTAGAAACTATATGGGGCTGAGTTTCTGTAAAAGGAAAAGACACAAACTCCAAAGATTTCTCTTCTAATGTGGGTTCTTGAAAGCGAACGGGTGAGGGTGACGATTCCTCTTCTGAGAAAATGAGTTTCTTGGAATCTTTCTTGGATATGAAAGTGCGTGAACTACTGCCTGGTGCGAGCAGTGTAGTTTCTGGTGTATCAAGTATTTTTGGTTTCTGGCCCTTCTTTGAAACAAGCTTCTCAGGATCAGACAAAACGGGAACTTTTTGCTGAGAGGTATTCGACCTCGTGTGAGGTTTCTTGGGAGCCAGAGCTATTTTAAAACAAACACAGATTATTATTTTCTCCTCTCTGAACAACCAGAGGAAATGTAAAACAAAACCCAGGGAAAATATTCAAATCTTCGTCCCCGGCAACGGCGCCAATTAATATTGTACCTCAAGAAACAATTCCTTGTTGTGTAAAGGAATTTGTGCTCAAGACATTATTAAATTATGTCACAAACAGATGTAATAACTGTCTTTGTTTTATAAACCTTCAAACATTAATTATAATCTTCAAATATTAAACCCATGCATGTTCTGCAATGCCATATTCTTTTTATGCTGAAGTGAATGAACGGAAGAAACAAGAAAGAAAAGGATTCCAATTTGATATGTTGTTCGAAACAGAATCTATCATTATAAAACCCTGAAGAAGTAAGCAATGATAAGGTTAAAATAGAGGAGCGCCCATTAAGGTTTATTTAACTCTTAAATACACATGTATCCAGAGACCCACAGCTCAAATTACTCTATTTTATTCAAAGACATGAAAACATAATGAAAACTGGGAAACTATTCAGCATAGGCAGAATGATACAAACTTGCAAAACTTTTTCATTGATTCAATATTCTCCAGTACAAAATTTGGCTTCAAGGTTCAAAACTCGGAACCTTCATCTTTCTTCAAATTGTCTTTAAATACAGTATCACAAGACAGTTTCCAGTAATGAAACTGATTCTAACTGCTCTAACTAACTCTAACTGCTTAGACTACTAACTGTTATGGAGGCACATGCCTCGAAAAAGTCCTATTACATAATTTTGAGGAATATCAAAATGAGAATTTGAACACTTCTAGTCTATGAGAACAGCTGGTCCTGCAGCGGTTGCTGAATCAACGGCTACTTTTGGTTGAGCCGCAGGGACCTCTTTTGTTGAGTCCAATGAAAATGTCTTGCACTTCTTCCATAGCTCATTTCGGGTTGTCGAGGAATTTTTGAAACTTTGATATTCTATTCTGAACGCCACAACTTGACTGTATGTAGGTTTTCCTGTAAAGAGGTTCTTTACCATCTACTTCAACAACATCTTCCCTACCTCTTTTATTTTCCCTTTCAGTAATAACAGGTGTTTGAATGCTCGTTTTTGATGTATTTATTTCACCTGGGTTTGCCAACTTCTCTTGATCAGGTCTGCTTACATGAGAAAACACAGAATATCCATTCTCAATTCTTCTCTGGGAAATTACTCCATGCAGATCATAAGACCATTTTTCTCCTAGTAGCAAATGTGTCTCTTCCAACATTTTAGAAACTTCATCAAAAGCTTGCCTCATATTGACCACGAAAGGTCCCACACTCATAGGCAATTTTAACATAAAACCTTTCTTCATGGGAAGAAAGTGTACTTGATCCACATTAAGGCTCTCTCTTATGAATTCTAAGGCGAAAGCCACATAGGTACAAAAGTTGGGAGCCTATAGGGCTCAATGCTAGCTCCATACAACCTTTTTTCTGAATACTCTTCAAACACAAACCAATCTCTGAATTTTCAACTTGGTCCTAGCTGTAGGAACTCCTGGGCTTTTGGTAAAAAACATGGAGGAGGAACTCCATTCAAAATTCTATAAGCAATAGACATATGATCACTAGCAAACTCAAATAGCCCTGCTTCATTTCCTTCTTTTCTAGTCATATTAGTCCAAAATAACACAGATTGTTTTTGCTTATTGACATCAACTATAGTCGATCCCAAACTCATAAATTCTTCGACATTCTGATATAGAAATAAATAAACAATCAATGATGGAAATCTAAAGAAACCTGTAAGAGGAAAGGCCATCAACTGAGAATTTGCAATCTCCTGCCAGAAAGACGAAATGTTGAGAACAAACCCTGGCTTCATCATGAGCGTGTACATTCCCAAGACTGATTTATCAACTGTCTGGTCATTGTCTTTGCCCAAAATCTTCGCAATGAAACTGAGAATTGGTCTATACTCAGCATCGAATGCTTCCAAACTAAATTCTTCTCCTTCTAGCTGAGCCTCCTCTGAATTTGATCTCAAGTATGACATACACAAACTAAATTCTTCATTTGAAAGGTCTTCAAAATAACGAGCCAATGAATCTTTAGAAAATTGCAGTGGTGACTCATTTTCGGGAAAGCACAATGCTTGTCGAATTAATTGCATTGATACCTGCAGAACATTTTCTCCCTGCGAGTTCATTATGAAACTCTTACCAGGGTACATTGAAGAAACCAGCCATGAGATGAACTAGGGAAAAAAGTGGGCTTTTGGGATACAGGCGGACAAGACGTCGGAATTATTCATGGCAGAAAACACTGGGGATTTCTCAGCATTTAGGGTCACTTGGTGATACAATAAGGGATGGTTGACAGACGACATGGTATCCTGGACATATTTTTCACTATCCAGGAGGGAATTTAGGCTTCATGAACCAGCTTGAGAGACTTGTTTTGCCATGGCTGATAGACAATGGAAACAATTCGAGGGGTAGTGAATAAATGAAATGGTGGCGAGAATGGTAAAAAACAATCACAAGTAAATGAGAATGAGACAAAATAAATATTTAACAACTGCAAAACCTGTAATAAATGCCGAAACGACGTGTAAAAATCCGTTGAAAGAGGATGACAGCTGTTCTCCACCTCATCTAATGACGTCACCGTGTGGGATCCTTGAGTACGGCGGTGAAATTCGCATGGCACCCCCCACAATGAATCCCAGCCGTCGATCACGGCTCACTTGCGATATGACCAGTCAACTGCAGGGGTGCCAAATTGGATAATGCACGAGCTGTTTGTGCCCCCGTAGTTACGTGTCGAAAAATCTTTTTTAATGATCACTACTTCCGCTCGGGAAGTCGCTATAAACTTAAGCATGAAACCCGAACATAGATTCAAATAAATTTTAATGATAAACTTAATTTGTATCGAGCTTGTAAGGATACTCTTTTTTAATAATACAGCATAAAACATTATACTATATCATATGCATTTTCGGAATTTCAAATTTTTTGTTATTTTTCAATTTTTAAGACAAAATAGAAAAGGATATGCAGATGATCCACAATAGGATGGAGAATCTACATGAGGATATTTCAAACTGCATGCCTTGAGTGGAGAAATTTTTGCAATTCATCCTTGCTCTTGCTTGAGAAAAAGCAAGTTTTGGGAGGGGAGGACTGTACTGTTCCAAATTTTGCAATAAAGTATTTGGAACATTAATCTTGCTTTTGTTTTAATAAAAGGAATAAAATTGGTGAGGGGACCCATGTAGCAACTTAATAAATACTTTTAAGTTGCAAAAAGTCACTTAAGTGGCTTAATTTAGCAACCCAAGTGTGAAAAGGGGCCAAAAGCAAGTAAGCTAAACCATGGTTGACCAAAGTCAACAACGTACCCAAGAGGGGAAGCTTGCACAAGAAGTTTGCATAGTGGATGGAGGGAAATTCGAAATGAGAGAGAAACCATAATGTGAGTGGGATCCATGCATTCATTGCATAAAAGATGAAGGAGAGCCGTTTTTGAGGATCATCTTTGGAGAAAGAATTTGGAGGTTGAAGCTCTCTTCAACTTTGTGTTGCTTAGCACAAGAGGGATTCCTGTTTAGGAATTCCCTTCTCTTCCATGGGAGGCCATGGAAATATTTTTCTTCATCTTCCTCACATCTTGGCTTGAGGCCAAAGTAGTCATTTGTAGCTACTGTTTTTCTCTTGCAGCAAGAGAACGCTGGAGTTGTTGGTGTTGCAATGAGGGACCTTCATCATAACATTTCCAAAGTTTTTCTGTAGAGGACAGGCCATATCTTTCTATGAAATGTTAGATGGAGGATAGGGTCTCATCAAGAGCCAGCCTACCATGATCATAAGGAAGCAGTGAAGTGGCATTCCCATTATGGCCACCACACCAAGGATATGATCCAATGCGCAACTCGGAAAAATAGAAAGTCCTTGGAACAGGAGGTCCCATCACGAGCTAGCTTGCCCATCTTTCACTCCTTCCTAGTGAATGGCATTGTGATTCATCTAGTTCCCAAGCCAGCACAATGGCCTCCATCATGACATCACAAAGAACTTTCCTAGGCATATATAAAGGATTATGGTTCCAAGGGTGAAAAATCAACTTTGTCAAGGTTATAGACACCTGAGGGCAACACAATTCTGCTGATGGTATTGAAGTCATATTTTTCACAAATCAATAGCAATTGTAAAACCTTTTCTTATATATTTATCTTAATTTCAAATGGGATTATGCACCTAAACCCCTTTGTTGAACCTCTTATACATGAAATATTGTTTATAAATCATTCATAATGGTTTAAGTGGATAATGACCACATAAGCACTTTTATTTATGTCAGCTGTCCTTTTCCGTATTTCTGAATCATTACATAGCACTTCTAATCTATTTAGGATTTCATAATATTCCTCGATTTCAGTAATTCGATATTTTTTATCATGTCATGAATATGTACGACTGCTATCCAGTACACTGCTCCTCCATTTGATAGTCGAGGGCGACCTATCATATTTCAGGGGGGTGCAGGTGACTTCCAAAATATGCCTCCATACGAGTTAATTCCATATTTTCATCAGATCCCGTAAATAGAAATTTTTAACGGTATTTTCCGATATGCATGAGGTTTTGTTCCATTGTCATTTATGTGTATTACCGTGAAACATTAACAGTGTGTAGGGCCTAGATGAAATGGGAGGGCGAGTAGTACGTAGTGAACCTCAAGTACTAACATTTTCTGATGCTGCATGAGAAATTTTGGAGAGAGCAGGGTGGATTACCTACCTTACACGACTGCAGCAGCCCCATGAAACTGGGGCCATCAAATTTTTGCAGAACTTGCAGGAGGACCATTCCATAGTAAGAGGAAGGAAAATAATAGTGACAGATGCAGTAATTGCTAAGTTGTTTGGTCTACCAGCAGTTGGACCTATATGGACCCATAAAAAATTGAGTCTCCAAGAGGCCATGAACCTCTTTTGGGATGAAGGACAAACCCTGACCATCAAAGGAAAAAGGGTCCAGTCGACAACTCTGGGAGAACCATGGGAAGAACTGGCTAGAGTATTGCAAAGCTACATTACATGCGACAGAAGAAAGGATGTGGTAAGACCACACCACCTCAAATTATTAGCAGTTCTAAAACAAAAATGTGCTATGAATTTCTTGCATATTTAAATTTTTTTACTACATGACACTGCTTGGAACATAAGGAAATCCCATCATAAAAGGATGGTAGTAAGCCACCATTGTTTAATTCAATTAATATTTAGTTACATTCTTGCTCAGCGGCAGACTAGTTGGGAAGAATTGTTATTTTCGATAGTCCGGGGAATAGCCTTACCTACCATAAAACAAAAAAGAATCACCAGCACAAAAAACATAACTTTAAAATGCAGATAGTCCTCTAGATTAAGAAGAAGCAGGGGAATGTTTGGAAACCTCCAGAGTAGCAGCAACTGACCCTTAGAATTACCTAGTTCTAGGGATAAGGAACCCCTGCAACTAGAAGGAGGAGAAAATCAGAAAGAAGAATAAACCAACTGAACTAGTGAAGAAGAAAGGGAGGAAGTGGAACATCCCATAATCTCCAGCGCAAGTCCACCACAGAGTCCATTGCAAGAGGACAAATTGGCCAAAATTTTGGCCAATATATGTGAGTATATGCAACCCCAGAGTCTGCTCAACCTTAATATTCAGGCATAACAATCATAGGAACATTTTTTCGATAGCAAGGATACATCCGAGGAAATGCATGACGAGGAAGAGGCGAGCGCAGAATCCCCTCAAGAATTAGCAAATCAAACTAGGGTTTCTTCCCCTGAGGAACCTAGTCAGGATTATACGAACACTGAAGAAGTGTTCCAAACAGAGAATGTGGAATCAAGCCAGGACAAGGGTATAATACCTGAAGAACAAAACCTAGCTAAATATCCAAGTCCATAAAAGGAAACAGTTGTTCCTCCCAAGAAAAAGAAGAAGAAGACAAGTGAAGTTAAGCAGCTGTGGAAGGAGCAGAAAAAGCTGCCAAAATTAGTAAAACAACTTAGACAGAAGATAAGGGTTCTAAAAAGGGGAAAAATCTCTAAAAGAACTTCGAAAACAAGGGATGCAGCCATCCAAATGGAACCCCATAATATAAGAGCCATGGAGACTCAAACCGAGCCCATATTCATTCAAGATAGAAAGGGAAAACATGTAGTTGTTATAGACGCAGTTGCCCAAAAAAAAAATGTACAAGTCTGTAATAAAGATGTTCAGACTAAGGCCCTGTCCTCCAGCACTATGGCCAACCAGATATTTTTCAATAAAGAGACACACTCTATAGGAACTCGATGTTATGATAAGAAAACCTAGGTAGATCTTCAACCCAAAAATGTTTTGATAAACAATGACCCTGGTATAAAAAAACTCTGAGAGGATTTGGCATAGGCTCAGTGGGCTAGAAAAAAGCTCGAAGAAGAGACTGTTCCAAAGAAGAAATACCAAGTGTTTCAGCAGCTATTAAGGGACATCAATGCATCAGAGGCAGAAGCCTTCGATAAATTTTGGAAGGCAGAAGAAAAATTTGAAGAGGTAAGGAATAGACTACAAACAGTTAGGAATCAAATGGATACTCTCTGTTCTCTATATACAGATGTTCTAGCATGTAGGTCCCCTGCAAAAAATTATGATTTGTTTTTGTTAGAAATATATTTGCAGTTAAAAATTAAAGCTATTAAGGCAGGACAACCTATAGAATTAAAAATTGTAGATGATTTATAAATTGCTGTAAACTCTATGGAGTAAAAGTTCAGTGCCTACTCTGTGAATTTTATTTGCACAACTTTATATTGGAAGGGGAAATGGAGACAAATCCCAATCCTTTTATGGGTGATGTCCAATATCAAGAATTCATTTCATTTTCTATTAACCAGTTAAAATGGCTCAAGGCCTATAGCACTTTTCAGAGACAAGAAAATGGGTTAGACCTTTGGGTTAGGGGTGAACCGAGACACCCATTACAGTTATGGGCTAGCCAGAAAAGCTTAATGACAACGGAGGGTATGATCCAGACCTTGGGGCACATCCACAAAGCAATTGTCCTAGATGGGGTAGAATATTTTCTAGCCATCAGAGACCAGGTCGTAGTAGCAGCTAAACTCCGATGGAAGATTTCCAATCAGAATATTCAAGACAGAGAGCCATTCAATTATACAAATTTTGAGTTAGCTGCCAATCGCCTGGTTATCTGTAGTAACCTCATATTGAGGGAAGGCCCATATTAGTTAGGTTGTAGATTTCGAAGCCCCATTATCTGGTATCCTACAGTAGACTATAAGGCCAAATATGAATTTCCTGAAGGGAAGACAGGGCATATTTTTGAAGTTTTAGCTGCAAATCATGGTTTAAGACCACTTAATGAAAAACACTTTATGTCCTATTCTCTAACTCCTTTACATGTAAACTATGGTTTTCATGAGGACATGAAAAATGGTAAGCAGGGGGGTGTGTTGATTATTGGAAAAGGTATGAATTTGCCATGTATTTATTTACCTTTTTCCTTTAATCATAACTCCTTTATATTCTATAATGGTAATATATTGAAGAATTATAATAGAATTGAGGAGATTAGTGATTGTTTCAAATTAATTAAAGATTTTCTTTTCTTATATGCCGAAAATAGATGAAGTGGGAAGCCACCATTCGAGAGCAAAAGACAAAGCATAAATAACTGTTGTCCCTTCAGAAAAAGGCAATATCTAGACAAGAAGGCCGAGATTAGGGCACACAGTCAAAGAAAAGAAAGGGACAGTGCGACATCAACACAAGAAGAAAAACGATAACTGAAGAAAGAAGATAGAGAAAATCCCTCAGGATATTTTGATCCTGAGGGATCGCTGATCAAAGATTATCTGTATTTATTGTTTTGTCTGTTGGCTATTATAAAAGGAATAACACTTGTAGAAATCAAAGACACATTATGATTATTGAGATTTCCTGTTGTATTTTCATAATTTCTCATCGACTCTCATTGGTTAAAACAGAGTGTGATTTCTTGTAAAGTTTGTTACATATGATTAATATATAGTTTCCGGTTGTCGTTCCATTATTTGATACTGGAGTGGCTCAGCAGTGCTTCACTAGTGGCTAAGGGCCTGACCCTGGTGGATCCACTTGCTATCTGTACCATTACTTTCCAATTCCAGCCGTGTGATGGTTTTCTTTAGTTCGCATTTCCTTTAAATCACATTGCTTCACAGTTTCCATGTTTTATAGCTCATTATTTCAATGTTTTATGAAATCGGTTTGTTGCATCATTTGTGAGTAAATTGCGTTGCTATTCCTTTTCAACATAGCATGATTATTTATTCCTATGTAACTTGCATTGTTATGCTTCTTAGATATAAAGCTTCGTTGTATAAAGTTTTTTGTTCGTTTCCCTTAAATAGCTTTGCTGTTCATTTCTGATAACTAGCTTTACTGTTTATTTCCTTTCCTTTCATTATTTGGTTTGCTTCATAATGTTATTGCAAAGAGCATGTTTATTCTATTTCCATTAGTAGCATTATTGATTAAACTCAGTTACCCTTTCCAATTAGTTTCTTTATTGTGCAGTGTAAGATCATCAACTGTAAAGAACATTGGCTATTACTATCTGAGTTCTCAAATTGAGGATCTTGTTTATGCTTGATTTCATTTACATCAGTTGAAAAAGGAAAGAGTTATTACTACTGCATCCTTGACTGATGATTTCCGAGTGAGTGATTGATTTTAGAGCTTTAAGTTTCATGTCATTAAAATTAGATTTCATTTTCAAGCATCTGTTTACTCTTGTATTTGAAACACTATACTGCAAATTGGAGAGCATTACTCTTAGATTAAATTGCCACCTCAGACTGAGTACACTCTTGAGATAAAAAGTTGTACCTGGATTGATAATTAATGTAGGATAAATAGGAGTTAAAAATACACCTTTTATACCTCAACATTTTGGCATCGTTGTCGGGGAGAGTGTAGCTATTTAGAAAGAGTGATAATTTTTTATTTTGTCTGCTAAGGAAGAACTAGGTATTAAAATTGGAAGGTAAGAACCTGCATAACAAACAAGGAACATGCTCTTTCATCTGCCCGCTTCATAGCAGAACTGCGTAGAAGTTTAAGATAGAAATGAATGCTTGTGTTTTTTTGAATGACCAGAA
Source organism: Pinus albicaulis (assembly GCA_034641835.2). Taxonomy (NCBI): domain Eukaryota; kingdom Viridiplantae; phylum Streptophyta; class Pinopsida; order Pinales; family Pinaceae; genus Pinus; species Pinus albicaulis. The sequence continues at coordinate 524,552,690 of CM076572.1, read as the reverse complement.
AATCTAAACAAAACAAAATTCCTCCCAGGCCTGAAAAACCTAAGGGACCGGTGACCCTTGGGTGAACAATATTTATCGACAATATCATTAAGAAAGCTAAATCTCAGCCATCAGTAGGCCCTAGAAAAATTGCTTCTAGACGTCCTACTAGCTCCCTTTGGGCCACATAATCACCATCTATAGATTTTGCTGAGAAACATAGCCAAACAGAAGAGACTGAGCAAGATTCTAAAGAAATTGATAATTCTCGCCCAATTTCTTTACAAGAAGGGAACTCTAGTAATATCCGCAAAGGAGGAGGAGAAACAGGGGAAATAGAAGAACCAATATCCCCTCTTGAAGTGATCCGAACACTAAACAACCCAGATAAGGGAAGTGTTGTCAAAATCATCCAAAACAAAGCTGAAGAACCTGAAGAACCAAAATCCCCTTAGATAATATTTCAGCAAGGGACACTCATTATCCTAGACCAAGGAAGTGCCGTTAAGGTCATCCCTACTCCTTCTAGTCAGCCTAGGAATAATTCCCTAGAAATCCCAGAAGGATATTGGCACATATTTTATCAAATGGCGTAGAACCAGAAACCACCCCAAACTTCCACACTACAATATCCCATTGTGGACACTGTAGTTAACGCACCTATGAAGGTCATTCCTCTCCAGCATATTCCTACATTCCATGGCTTAACATCGAAAGATCCAGATGCATTTTTGTTTGAATTCGATGCATTATGCAAGGGGTATGACTATACCACCGATCCCCAAAAGATAAAATTATTCCCCTCCACATTAAAAGGAGTAGATCTACGATGGTTTATGGGGTTAGGTTGAGGTGTTATAAATGACTGGGATCAGACGAAAGTTGTTTTTCTAAAGAAATATCAGGATTATTGTAGGTCTAGGGAATTAAAGGATGAAATATTTCAGATGATAGAAAAAACTAATGAAACATTGGAGGAATATGTAGAACGCTTTCAATAAAACCTCCAGAGATCACCTTATGCATCTTTACCCTTACCTGATAATGTGTTAAAAACTACATTGATTAAAGAGATGAAAGAACAATGGGTTGAAACATTAAACATCATGGGCAAAGGTGACATATATCAGGAAAATTTTGCTGACATTATTAATTTATGTATCAGGAGTTTGAGAGGCAGCACAAGACTAAAACTAGCAGAACATGACGTGATCAAAAGGGATAGACAGATCTCCGGTGAAGGTATAACCAGCATAGAAATTGGCAATCTACTAGAAGATTTCAAAATTGATATTCTAGGGACTCTAAAAACACAGCTCGATATCATGCAAGCTAAACAAAAGCAAGTAGAAGCAGAACAAAATTTCGCAATATTCTACTCTAGATGTAGAAATAAACATAGCCATAAAGAGTTCCTGCTAGATACAGTCCAATTCTGTGCCATCTGTAGGAAATATCACTCCATAGAAAGTTGCCCCTCACTCCCGGGATTGAAAGCAGTCTACAAAGAAGCAAAAGAAGAAACAGAAATGGTATACCTACTCAATCAGCGCCATCAATGGCAGCCACGACAAAAAGGTATGCCCATTCATCCATCCTCTTCTTTTCAGTCTCGTAAGTATAATGCTCAGAAATATAATGGAATGTGGAAAAATCAGCCACCCTTCCCTAGTTGGTCATAGCAGCCATTTCTGTGGCCAAATCAAACCAATCAAACCAATTAGCCAAACTTTCCTTACTGTCCACCATTTTGGCAAAATAATACATATCCAACAGGATGGTCCCCCTCCACCTCGAGAGTCAGACCTGGTAGTCGAACTGGAAAAGATCTATGAATCAACCAGCTGGAACGTTTCCTCTCCCTCCACCTACACTGCCAGCACCATATACATTGCAAAAAAATCCCCAAACCAACTTAAGACCGCAACTCCCAGCCCAACCCAACCCAAACCCTAATAATAGGCCAGTTCAATCTGTTCAAATAATCGAAGCACCAGAACTAGAAACTGAGTTAAGGGAGTGTAACAACCTTCAACTAAGGTCTGGATGCATAATATAATCAGAGGGAGACAAAAATGTTCAAGTTGAAAATTCGTTACCTTCAGAACAAACATTGCAAAAGGATAATGAGGTTAGATAGCAAACTCATGAGCAAGCAACCACCTCTTCTCCACCATTCCCAGAACGACTAATCATACCTTGTCCAATAGAACATCCTGATTTTGATCTTATGGGAGAACTGAAAAATTTGTGTATAAAAATCGCACTCCTCCAAGCTATCCAAGATATTCTCATTTATGCAAAGACCATCAAATAACTATGTATAAGAAATCCAAAGAGGAGAACAACAACTAACCCAACTGTCCAAGTAGTCATCACCCTATCTAACTTACTATCAGGAAGAGAAGCACCTGTAAAATATGAGGACCCAGGAAATCCTATAGCTATGGTGAAAATCAATGGACAATCATTTCCAAATGCCTTAGTTGATTTGGGAGCTGCAATCAATATCCTAGCAGTCACCACTTGTCAAAAACTTGGCATTACATCATTAGATCCAACAAAAACCTTATTGGAATTGGCTGACTGATCGGTAGTCAAGCCAGAAGGCACACTACATGATGTAACGGTATCTGTAGACTTCTGGGAATACCCTGCCGACTTCCTAATTATTAACCCCAAAAACCGGCTAGATGGACACCCTTTAATCTTAGGTAGACCTTGGCTGGCAACTGTTGATTCTTACATTGGCTGCTAATAAGGTAGCATGACTATAACTAGAGGGAGTTATGTCAAGAATTTAGCCTTATACACTCCAACCCATCCAAGCCTAACGATAATAAAAAAAAAAGAAACAACTTGTATCATACCTCATAGAAAACATTAGATCACCATTAACCATAGAATATTCCCTCTACTTTAAAGACCAAAAAGAGGATGACATCATTAACAGTTTCATTAACCAACCAAAAAACAGATCCCATTTGCAATGTCACATGATCAAGGAAACATTTGATAATAAAGAAGAAGAAGATCCCCTAAAAGACATTCAAGATCAATCAATACCTACCACTTCTATTTACAATAGCAAAACTATAGAAATTGAGCCAGGAAAAACTCTAAACATTAACAAAAATCTGGCTGCTGAACAAGAAGAGAAGATGGTCCAACTATTGAAAAAATATAAGGGTGCTTTTGCATGGGATTACCCAGACATGAAAGGAATTGATCCCCAGTTATGTACACACCACATTTATATAGAAAAATATGCTAGACCCATTCGCCAACCCCAACGAAGATTAAACCCTCATCTTAAGGATATTGTGAAAGTTGAATTACAAAAACTTTTGGATGTAAACTTTATTTATCCAATATCTGATAGCAAGTGGGTCTCTCCACTAGTAGTGGTGCCAAAGAAGAATGGAAAGTGGAGGATATGTGTAGACTACAGAGAACTAAACAAAGCAACCCAGAAAGACCACTTTCCCCTTCCTTTCATTGATCAGGTATTAGATACATTAGCATGAAAGAAATTCTTTTCTTTCTTAGATGGCTCCAGTGGATACAATCAGATTCAGATTTCCCCTGAAGACCAAGACAAGACTACTTTTACCTGTCCTTGGGGAACATTTGCTTACAGAGTTTTACCCTTTGGTCTATGCAATGCCCTTGCTACATTTCATAGGGCCATTCTTAGCATCTTTTCAGATTTAATAAATGAAGGGCTCGAAGTATATATGGATGATTTCACACCTTATGGAGATGATTTTGAGCCAGCATTAGAAACCTTGGAAAAGGTGCTACAAAGGTTTATTGCCACAAGGCTCTGCTTAAGCCATGAAAAGTGTCACATGATGATGACCGAGGGACTCATCTTAGATCATTATATCTCAGCAGCTGGAATACAGGTAGATCTAGCTAAAATTCAGATAATTTTGTTAATCCCTACTCCTACCACACAAATATAGGTATGTAGCTTTCTAGGATTGTCTGGTTATTATAGAAGATTCATAGAGCATTATTCTCAAATAGTTGCACCTCTATATGCACTAACAGGGAATGTTGATTTTATTTGGACAAATCAATGTGACCATGCTTTTGAGGATCTAAAAAAGCTTGTATCAACAGCCCCAGTGCTAAGGGGCCCAAATTGGGATTTGCCATTCCAAATTTCATTTGATGGCTCAGACACAGCTATTGGAGCAGTCCTTGGGCAGGAAGAAGATAAAAAACCATATGCAATTTATTATATTAGCAAGAATCTATCTCCTGCTGAATTAAACTATACTGTGATTGAGAAAGAATTTTCAGCTATAATACATGTTGTAAATAAATTTAGACATTATATAACTGGGTATCTTGTAGTTTTATATATAGATCACTCTGCAATAAATTTTTTAGCAAATAAACCTGTTACAAATGGTAGAGTAACAAGATGGTTGATTCTATTGCAGGAATTTGACATCACAATAAAGGACCGACCTGGAAAGAGAATCCTATAGCTGATTTTATCTCACGAATGCCAAAACCAACGAATGCGGTAGCAGTAGAAGATCAATTTCTAGATGAACATTTGTTTGCTGTTACTGCCAGAACCCCATGGTATGCTGATGTTGCAAATTATTTAGTAGTAGGTTAATTACCTAAGCATCTAACGCCCAATGAACGAAAATAGATAGTACAACGCAGTACCCGATTCTCTTGGATTAGGGGCTACCTATTTCATACAGGCACAGATATGCACATCAGAAGATGCGTCCGAGAAGATGAAATATTTGACATCTTGAAAGCATGCCATGACGGGCCATGTGGCGGACATTTCATGAGATCGCGGAATTTGGTCCATGATGTTTTACAAAACGAGGCTATTCATTAGGGGAATTTTGAGGTCTAAAATGGGCCTCCTAAAGAAAATGTACAATCAAAATTCACTTTATGAGAACCAATCACATTTTAGGGGATGACATCATCCCTAATGGTTGAGGTGGAATTTCTTGAGTTAAAGGTACTTACTTGTCACATTCTCAATGGTGGATAAAAACTCATGGTTAACCATGGTAGTGCTCTATGTACTTTTAAATTCATAAAATAAAGTACTAATAATAAATTCCATTTCATATTTTTTGAATAAAATATTATTATTGTCATTTCATATTTTGTTAAAGAAACAATGCATATCCATGGTAGTGCTCTAAGTACTTTTAAAGTCATAAAGTAAAGTACTCATAATAAATGTCATTTCATACTTTTTGAATAAAATATTATTATTGTCATTTCATATTTTTTGAAAGAAACAATGCATATCCCTAAATGTTATATGTTATTATATAATTTAAATAATATAATTTTTTATTAATAGTATATTATATAATTAAGAATTTATGAATCTATATTTATATTTTATTTTAAGTTATTTAAGTACAAAGGATAAATGCATTAGTTGTTCAATGATAATGACTTTTCTTGAAAAGCTTACTCTTATTTACAGTCACATCAATACAATTTTGTTATTAATTTTATTTTGGTACAACTTTTGAATTGAATTTAACCATGGTTATATGGATTTTGATGCAAAAAGTGAATTGAAAATTCATAAATATTATTTTATTAGTTTAGTTATTATTTTTATTATATTTCCTTAGGAGGCCCATTTTAGACCTCAAAAATTCCCTGACAGAGCGACACACCACAATTTTTAAAGATGCTAAAAATTTTGTACGAACGTGATAGTTGCCCGAAAGAGGCGGGACGCCACTGAAGCAGGTCCCGATGAAATGCCTTTGAATCCACAGTTATTAATCGAGCCATTTGAGCGCTAGGCGCTCGATTTTGTTGGTCCTATTAACCCACCATCAAATCAGAAAACATACATACTAGTTGCAACAGAGTATGTTACTAAATGGGTTGAAGCAGAGGCACTTCCAAGAGCTACAGAGGACTCTGTAATACAGTTCCTTTTCCAAATATTTGTGCGATATGGCCTCCCAAGGGACATAATTACAGATGGAGGACCGCAATTTGTAGGTAATAAAATCGTTGCAACATTAAAAAATTACCACATTCATCACAAAGTTACAACCCCATACCACCCACAGGAAAATGGCCAAGTAGAGAGAAAGAATAAGGTGATAGAAGCAATACTTACAAAAATAGTTGCATCACACAGACGTGACTGGGCTTCAAGACTTCCGGAAGCCTTGTGGGCATACTGAACAACATGGAGAAATACCACTGGGTATTCACCATATCAATTAATATTTGGAATAGAACCCATATTTCCAATAGAATTTGAAATTCAAACATTAAGAACAACCCAGGAGGTGGGTTTGAATTTAAATGAGGCCTAGGTCAGCAGATTAAAACAAATCAACGAGTTAGATGAAATTAGGCTCTCCGCCCTCCAGCACACTGCATTAATTCAACAACAGAGAGAAAAATGGCATGATGCCCTCATTAAAAGGAAAATCTCCCATGAAGGAGATTGGGCACTCCTATATGACTCCAGGTTTCAGGATTTCCTCGGAAAACTCCAGACATGATGGCTTGGACCTTATGAGATACAAAAAGTGCATGATAATGTCACCATTATGTTAACTACCATTGATGGATTTGGACATTCTTTCAAAGCAAACGGTCATCGAGTAGGACTTCACCACAAACCGCTTAATCGGGAATCCTTTTACCAGCAATTACGGGGAGATTCTACTATGCAGATTCTTGCCGAGGAAGATAACTCCTCCTTAGCATTCATTCACTGAACAATTCCTTTATTTATGAAATTTGTACATAAGATTTTCTTTTAATTTTTCTTGTATGAACTTTTTTTTGTACAGATTTTATTTTTCGTGCTGTTCTTCTTAAGGAACAACTGCTGTTCCTCTTAAGGAACAACTGCTGTTCCTCTTAAGGAACAACAACCGTTCCTTTTAACAAGGAACAACAATCTTGTGTGCCTTTATTTTTTGTGCTGATCCTCTTAAGGAATAGCTATTTTTCCTCTTAAGGAACAACAACCGTTCCTCTTAAGGAACAACACGTCTGCGTGTTCATCTTTTTGCTGTTCCTTTTTAAAAAGGAACAACATTTCCGCTGATTGTTTTTGTTGTTCCTTTTAAAAAGGAACAACACTTCCATTGATTATTTTTGCTGTTACTTTTAAAAAGGAACAACATTTCCACTAATTGTTTTTGTTGTTCCTTTTAAAAAGGAACAACATTTCCGCTGATTGTTTTTGCTGTTCCTTTTAAAAGGAACAACATTTTCGCTGATTGTTTTTGCTGTTCCTTTTAAAAGGAACAACATTTCCACCGATTGTCTTTGCTGTTCCCTTTAAAAGGAACAACCCCTTCGCCATTATTTTTCACTTTCTACTATTCCTTCTAAGGAACATTAGTTTCGATTTGGAGTGTTTTTTTTAAGCTGTTCCGCCAAAGGATCAACATTTATTGTTTGTTTTATCTGCTGTTCCGCTTAAGGAACAACTACTGTTCCTCTTAAAGGAACAACAACTTGTGTGTTTTTATCTTTTTGTTGTTCCTGTTAAAGGAACCGCAGTTTTGCGTGCATATGTTCTTTTTGTTGTTCCTCTTAAGGAACAACAGCTATTCCGTCTAAGGAACAACACTTTTTGAGTGCATTTTTTTTTTTTTTAAGAACAATTTGAGAATTTTTGTAAATTATTCATGATCCTTTTAAGGAAAATATACAAATTTATGTAAGGACACAAAAATTAGAGGTTACTGGAATCAGCATATCAAGGAGAAATTGTAATCTTTAAAGAAATTGTTGTGTATTGATAAGAAAAAAAGGAAAGGACACAACTATCTATATCACTTTGCTGTCTTTATTTTCACTAAAACTAATTTGATTGATTATTTTATCATGTTGGTTCTTCCCTAATCCTCATAATTCTCTTTGAATTTTATTATTGAATAAGAATAAGGGCATATTTTCCTCTATTGAGATGTTCAGACTTCTTCCACCATCCCTACTCTTAAGGAGTGTTGAGCCAACCTTTATACATAAATAGGCAAGTGCTATATAAAAGAAAAAGAAAAGAAAAGAAAAATATATCTATATGATTACTAACAATTATATGATGTGTCAGATGGAGGATAGGGGGTCTCATCAAGAGCCAGCCTACCATGATCATAAGGAAGCAGTGAAGTGGCATTCCCATTATGGCCACCACACCAGGGATATGATCCAATAGGCAACTCAGAAAAATAAAAAGTCCTTGGAACATGAGGTCTCATCACGAGCCGGCTTGCCCACCTTTCACTCCTTCCTGGTGAATGGTATTGTGATTCATTTGGTTCCCAAGCCAGCACAATGGCCTCCATCATGACATCACAAAGCACTTTCCTAGGCATATATAAAGGATTATGGTTCCAAGGGTGAAAAAGCAACTTTGTCAAGGTTATAGACACCTATGGGCAACAGAGCTCTGCTAATGGTATTGAAGTCATATTTTTCACAAATCAATAGCAATTATAAACCCTTTTCTTATATCTTTATCTTAATTTCAAATGAGATTGTGCTCCTAAACCCCTTTGTTGAACCTCTTATACATGAAATATTGTTTATAAATCAGTCATAATGGTTTAATTGGATAATGACAGCATAAGCACTTTTATTTATATCAGCTATCATTTTCCCTATTTCCGAATCATTACATAGCATTTCCATATCTATTCACGATTTCATAATATGCCTCGATTTTAGTAATTCGATCATTTTTTATCATGTCATGAATATGTACTACTGTTGTCCAGTATGCTGCTCCTCCATTTGATGGTCGAGGGAGACCTATCATATTTCAGGGGGGTGCAGGTGACTTCCAAAATATGCCTACATACGATTCAATTCCCTATTTTCATTAGATCCCGGAAATAGCAAGTTTTAACGATATTTTCCGATATGCATAAAGTGTTGTTCCATTTCCATTTCTATGTATTATTATGGAACATTAACAGTGTGCAGGGCTTATAAGAAATGGGAGGGTGAGCAGTACGTAGTGAACCTCAAGTACTAATAGTTTCCAACGCTGCACGAGAAATTTGGGAGAGAGCAGGGTGGATTACCTACCTTACATGAATGCAGTAGCCCCATGAAACTGTGGCCATCGAATTTTTGCAGAACTTGCAGGAGGACCATTCCATAGTAAGAGGAAGGAAAATAACAGTGACAGATGCAGTAATTACTGAGGTGTATGGTCTTCCAACAGTTGGACCCGTATGGACCCATAAAAAATTGAGACTTCAAGAGGCCATGAACCTCTTTCGGGACGAAGGACAAACTTTGAATGCCAAAGGAAAAGGGGTACAGTCGGCAACTCTGGGGGAACCATGGGAAGAACTAGCTAGAGTAGTGCAAAGCTACATTACATGCGACGGAAGAAATGATGTGGTAAGACAACGCCACCTCAAATTATTAGTAGTTCTCAAACAGAAATGTGCTATGAATTTTCGAGCATATTTAAATTTTGCATGACGCTACTTGGAGCATAAGGAAATCTCGTCATACAAGGATGGTAGTAAGCCACCATTGTTTAATTTGATTAATAGTTAGTTACAGTCTTGCTCAGTAGCAGACCAGTTGGGAAGAATTGTTATTTTCGATATACGGGGGAACAACCTTACCTGCCCCGAAACAAAAAAGAATCACCAACACAGTGAACAGACCTCTAAAACATAGATAGTCCTCCAGATTAAGAAGAAGCAGGGGAATGTTTGGAAACCTCTAGAGTAGTAGCAGCCAACCATTAGAATTACCTAGTTCTGGATACGAGAAACCCCGCAACTGGGAGGAGGAGAAAACCAGGTAGAGGAAGAAACTAACCGAACCAGTGAAGAAGAAAGAGAGGAAGCGAAACCTCCCGTAACCTCCAATGCAAGTCCACCATAGAGTCTATTGCAGGAGGACAAATTTGCCCAAATTTTGGCCAATATGTGTTATTATATGCAACCCCAGGGTCCGCTCAACCTAAATATTGAGCCAGAACAATCTCAGGAACATTCTCTCCACAACAAGGATACATCTGAGGAAATGCATGACGAGGAAGAGGCAGAAGCAGAAGCCCCTAAGGAATTAGCAGATCAAACTAGGGTTTCTTCCCCTGAGGAACCTATTCAGGATAACGCAAACACTGAAGAAGTGTTCCAAACAGAGAATGTGAAATCAAGCCAGGACAAGGGCATAGTCCCTGAATAACAAAACCCAGCTGAACAACCAAGTCCAGAAAAGGAAACAGTTGTTCGTCCCAAGAAAAATAAGAAGAAGACAAATGAAATTAAGCAGCTACGGAAGCAACGACAAAAGCTGCTAAAATTAGTAAAACAACTCAGACAGAAGATAAGGGTTCTAAAAAGGGGTAAAATCTCTAAAAGAACCCTGAAAATGAGGGATGCAACCATCCAAACGGAAACCCATAATACAAGGGCTGTGGAGACTCAAATCAAGCCCATATTCATTCAGGATAGCAAGGAACAACAGGGAGTTGTTACAAACGCAGTTGCCCAAACCGAAAATGTACAAGTCTGTAATAAAGATGTTCAAACCGAGGCACTGTCCTCTAGCAGTATGGCCAACCAAAAAATTTTCAATAAAGAGACACAGACTGTAGGACCTTGATGTTATAATAAGAAAACCTAGGTAGATCTTCAACCAAAAAATGTTTTGATAAACAATGACCCTGGTATAGCAAAACTCCGAGAGGATCTGGAACAAGCTCAGAGGGCTAGAGAAAAGCTCGAAGAAGAGACTGTTCCGAGGAAGAAATACCAAAAGTTACAGCAACAATCAAGGGACATCAATGCATCAGAGGCAGAAGCCTTCGATAAATGTCAGAAGGCAGAAGAAAAATTTGAAGATGTAAGGAATAAACTACAAACAGTCAGGAATCAAATGGATACTCTTTGTTCTCTATATACATATGTTCTAGCATGTAGGTACCCTGCAAAAAATTATGCTTTATTTCTGTTAGAAAGATATTTGCAGTTAAAAATTAAAGCTGTTAAGGAATGACAACCTATGGAATTAAAAAATGTAGATGATTTTATAAACTGCTGTAAACTCATTGGAGTAAACGTTCAGCACCTACTCTATGAATTTTATTTGCACAACTTTATATTGGAAGGGGAAACAGAGACAAATCCCAGTCCTTTTGTGGGTGATGTCTAATATCAAGCATTCAGTTCATTTGTTGTTAACCAGTTAAAATGGCTCAAGGCCTATAACACTTTTCAGAGAAAATAAAATGGGTTAGACCTTTGGGTTAGGGGTGAACCAAGACACCCATTACAATTATGGGCTAGGCAGAAAAGCTTAATGACAAAAGAGGGTGTGATCCAGACATTGGGACCCATCCACAAAGAAATCGTCTTGGATGGGGTAGAATATTTTCTGTCCATCAGAGACCATGCCTTAGTAGCAGCTAAACTCCGATGGAAGATTTCCAATCAGAATATTGAAGATAGAGAGCCATTCAATTATAAAAATTTTGAGTTAGCTGCCAACCACCTGGTTATCTATAGTAACCTCATCTTGAGGGAAGGCCCGTATTGGTTAGGTTGTAGATTTCGAAGCCCTATTATCTGGTATCCTGCAGCAAACTATACGGCCAAATATGAATTACCTGAAGGGAAGATAGGGCATATTTTTGAAGTTTTAGCTACAAATCATGGTTTTAGACCACTTAATGAAAAACCCTCTCTAGCCTATTCTCTAACTGCTTTACATGTAAACTATGGTTTTCATGAGGACACGAAAAAGGGTAAGCAGGGGAGTGTGTTGAGCATTGGAAAAGGTATGAATTTGCCATGTATTTCTTTATCTTTTTCCTTTAATCATAACTCCTTTATATTCTAGAATTGTAATATATTGAAGAATTATAATAGAATTAAGGATATTAGTGATTGTTACAAATTGATTAAATATTGTCTTTTTTTATATGCATAAAATAGATGAAGTGGGAAGCCACCATTCGGGAGGAAAAGATAAAGCAGAAATAATTGTTGCTCCTTCAACAAAAGGCAATATCCAGACAAGAAGGCTGAGATTGGGGTGCACAGTCAAAGAAAGGAAAGGGATAGCATGGCATTAGTGCAAGAAGACAAAATGATAACTGAAGAAAGAAGATAGATCGAATCCCTCAAGATCTCTCGATCCTGAGGGATCGTTGAACAAAGCTTATCTGTATTTCTTGTTTCGTCCGCTGGCTATTATAAAAGGAACAACGCTTGTAGAAATCAAGGACACATTACAATTATTGAGATTTTCTGTTGTATTTTCACAATTTCTCATCGACTCTCTATTACATAAGATTAATATATAATCCAGTTGTCATTCCATTATTTGATACTAGAGTAGTTCGGCGGTGCTTCACTAGCGGCTAAGGGCGCGGCCCTGGTGGATCCACTTGCTATCTGTACCATTACTTTCCAATTCCAGTCGTGTGATGGTTTTCTTTAGTTCTCATTTCCTTTAAATCGTATTGCTTCATAGTTTCCATGTTTTATAGATTACTATTTCAATGTTTTATGAAATCAGTTTGTTGCATCAGTTGTGAGTAAATTGTGTTGTTATTCCTTTTCAACATGACAAGATTATTTATTCCTCTGTAACTTGTATTGTTATGCTTCTCATATATAAAGCTTTGTTGTTTAGAATTTTCTGTTCATTTCCCTTAAATAGCTTTGTTGTTCATTTCTGATAACTAGTTTTATTGTTTATTCTTTTCCTGTCAGTATTTGGTTTGCTTCAAAATGTTATTGTAGAGAGCATGTTTATTCTATTCCCATTAGTAGCATTATTGATTTAACTCAGTTACCATTTCCAATTAGTTGCTTTATTGTGGAGTGTAAGATCATCAATTGTAAAGAACATTGGCTATTACTGTCTACGTTCTCAGATTGAGGATCTTGTTTATGCTTGATTTCATTTACATCAGTTGAAAAAGGAAAGAGCTATTTCTACTACATCCTTGACTGATGATTTCCGAGTGAGTGATTGATTTTAGAGCTTTAAGTTTCATGTCATTGCAATTAGATTTCATTTTCAAGCATCTGTTTACTCTTATATTTGAAACACTGTACTGCTAATTGGAGAGCATTACTCTTAGATTAAATTGCCGCATCATACTGAGTACACTCTCGAGATAAAAAGTTATACCTGGATTGTTAATTAATGTAGGATAAATAGGAGTTAAAAAGACACCTTTTATACCTCAACACTTAGCAAAAGGACATTTTGACAGATTCAGATGAAGTCATAAATATACTTACTTGAATAGATGCTTTTCTTCTACAACCAACTTCCTTGTTGAGAATGGTATGGATAGTAGTAGAAGCTCCTTCTTAGATTTACTACTTCAATTGTAGTGTAAAGCGGTAGATTATCTTGGATAGCTTGATGAATTCAGCAAAATGATGATTTGATTATGTCTCCAATAATGTTGACTTTTCTTCAATGAGATATCTTTAGATTCCTTTAAGATAAAGATCACCTCCTTGATCTTGCATTTCTTCTTGAAATGACCTTGGTGTATAAGTCCTTTGAGTAAGGTCTTTGATCTTCTTGATATAGCTTGAGGGTTTTCCAATTTTTATAAGCTAATTTTGAATGGAGGTATTCTTTCTTGGATGTAGGGTTTTTACCTTTTAGTGTAGATCTCTTTTATTTGAAGCTTCCCTCGAAAACTGATCTTTGATCTCCTTTCCAAAATTTGATCCGTATGTCTTCTAGAAAAACTACCCTTTCTAGCACCTTAGCTTTGATACCATGTTGAGAATTTGGTAGGGCATAGTTTAATTCAATTCTCTTACTTGATAACCACTTGTGTCATATGTGTTATTCTTCTATTACTTATATTTTACCTTCTTTAGCTTATTGTGTCTTTCATCAAGACAATTATCAAAACACAAGAGACACTGAATTTTGGCTCTTCAAGCCAGGGCCAAAAACTATCCCTCTTGGAGAGTAAAACCCAAAATTAATTATACTTCTATATCTTCAATTGAAAAGTGCCATTACCATGACCTGTACTCTTGACCTTAGTATGCCTCCAAGACCTTGTCACTGTATTTTTCTCTCCTCGTCCTTCATACTTTTGTCCTTTCTTCCCTGCACTATCTAGAATTGTTTCTTAGAGAATATCAGTCTCTATATTCCTTAGCTCTTGACATAGTCCTTATGGCCTCTACTAGTATCCTATTCTTTGGCCCAAGAGTCTCCTCCCTTCGACCTCCTTCCAACACTCTCTTTCTCTTAATGATAGCCTTATAACAAACTGTTACACTCTTGAAATAGCCTTCAGCCTCTACTATGATTGCAGAGATGAGAGTACAAACTTTTTCTGAATATGATAGACCCTTCAAGCATTGTTATGTTGTTTTATTCTTCACTGTGTGACCCTTAACACTTCGCTCTAGAACCCTTAGCACTTCGATGTATTTCCTTTACACTTATGCACTGTGATCTGTATTGCAGAGGTGTCCTTCCTTATCTTCAGAGTCTCGTATCACAGGTCCTTCGGAGGTAACTAGATTCAATCCTGAAGTATGTTAGCCCTTCTTCGTTGAAATTTCCTTGATTTTTGCACCCAAACTGGACCTCAATCTCACACTGCAATCTCAGAGTTGATCCAAACTTCCTTCTTGAAATTTAGCCTCAGAATCTCAGAGATATGCGAGATTATTTTCTACTATAATGTGAGGTGCCTAGGCACCTATTTATAGTGGTTCAACCCTGTTTATTAGTTGACCTTTTCCAGTGAGCCGTTGTGACTTATTTTTGTGAGCCGACATGACTAATAGTGCATCTTGAGGCTGACATCAAGGAGGATAAATGTGCCTAGGTCTTGGAGGAGTTTCTATAAACATTTTCTAAGTGTAACAATCCTTCATTTACATGAATCTAAATTATTCATTTATTGAAAGATGAAAAATCCTTAAACAAATCAAGAAGAAGACTTTCACCTATAATAGAAACTCCTTGCACATGAAACCCATGAAGAAAGCTTTACAAAATACATGTTATTATCTTTATCTTTATAAATTCATAATTACTAGTCATTATGAAGACCGAACCTAGTTACACTTTCTAACACTAGAATCCCTTTATAACATGTGCAAAGGCATGGGAGTGTGTATAACCTCAAAATATCCAAAAGTGAAAATGAATTATGAGTAGCTACTTAGGAAATTGGTGGAATTTTTAAGTGAGAGGTCATCTTATCATAATGAAAAGCCTAAGCATATAGAACTAGTGCCAAAGAAGTTTCAAAGTATTGGCCTGATGTTAGAAGAACCAACTAAGGATTTAAATAAAATGAAAGCACTTCCAGCTCCTGGGGATGATGTAAACAATGAGCATGAGGAAACATAGAATTTAACACAACAACAAGAGGGAGAAAAAATTCCCCTTAAAATTACTACTCTACTAGCTCATTTGTACCATATAGTTTGGTTTTATTAACTGATTAAAGTACTCCTAATGAAAGTAAAGGATTTTAACACCAAGACAGGGGATGTTTCTTATACAATGGGAATAATTAAATTGTTTCTTGAGTGTCTAGAGCTGTTGTATATATCAAAATTTGGGTAAGTGAGGTTCAAGGATGATATACAAAATACCCATGGCTATCCTTTTCTCATTTAGTTTGGGTTTACACTATATAGCTCTTAGCAAATTAGATTGACCAATTAATCTTAGTTGATTCAGGGAGTCACAAAAAAATACCTCATCATTCAGTTCTAATTTTTTATGTGATATGACAAGGAATCAAGATGCAACTAGGTAGGGTGAATCACATCCAAACCTTTCACCATTATTATCATGATTTCCTGATGTACTTCTAAATATAGCTCTTATAGGCCCCGAAGAAAATGTTGCATCACTGGTGGGAAGATCCTCAAAATGTTTTAATAGTATGCCCAATGGCATAGAAGTTGTCCATTTAATTTTTCTGAGGTTGGAGTAAGTAAAGAGAGAAGGGACAAAAATATACTCAATAAAGTGAGAGATCAGGAAGTAGGCACAGGTGCATGTTAATAGACTGATTGGTAGGTGCACAAACTGACTGCTGAGGTGTATCCATACTATTGGTTTGACGACTTCTCAGAGGAATATGACTCATGTGGATATATGAAATATGGATAGCTTTCTTCCATTACATGGAATATGGCACTACAAATTACTAAAAATGATGTTACTTTGAGTGACAAATATCTTAAGTTAGCTAAGGTCGTTAGACAAAGTGATCATTCACAGTCAACACATATTGTGTGGAATCCTAGTATAGAGTTTTCCATTTGTGATTTCTCATAGTGTATGTCAGGAAATCTCTGTAGACATGTTATTAAGGCTGGTATGGTTTTTCACAATTGTCAAGTGGCTAGACCATCAATGGCTATGTAGACATATGATCAATCCCTACATAGTTTTTTACAATGTTCACCAAATGGATCAAATATTCCCAACCATGATATATCACAATCCATTCATATGTAGTATGTTGTTAAGAGACTATTGGGCCATCTAACCAGAGAGGCACAAACCCTCCACTTCTATTATTTTCTAGGAAGTGTGTTTGCAAGAAGAGTAGAACTAAAAGTAAAGTGGGTACTGCAAAAGAAAATAATGATGTAGTATGTGGGAATAGAGTTTTCACTGATGGTGACAACGAATTTATTAGTCCCAAAATTACCTCAAACAAAAGGACTGATAAAAGCACAAAATGATAAGAATGAGATTTGTGAAGGTGCGAACTGTTAACCCTCAAATTTTCATAGGCTTTGAATAATTGTTGTTCATGTTTTTGTTAGATATTTGAGGGTATTTATAGACACATTTGATATATTAAGTTTTCACGATACCCAAGAATTTTTCTATGCCATACATGGTAATATTCTTGTCCCTCTACAATGAAAGTAGGTTATGATTTTTGTGGTTGTTTTGTCCTTGGGAATCATTATATTGTTGTTAGTATAAAGGCTAGTGCACTAGAAACAATTTTTTGTAGGAATTGGAAATTAATAATCATTGAGATATGGTGAAGTGGATGCCCAGTGGTCAGTGTGGGAGCATGGTTAGGCAAGCCACATGCTGCCTTTGATAAATTCTAGCTTAAATTCTTTGATAAGCAAGAAAACAACCCAACAATTCTTAGGTTACAAATGTCCACAAAATATTTCTACAAGTACAGCATGAGACTGTATGAGATGTATAAAAGATGGCCTTTGATGTGGATACCATTCATCTAGAGGAAATTGTTTGGTTACAAAATCTTTTTTATTATCAAATTCAGTAGTGAGGCATGCTCATGGGGATGAGTCTCGGTAATGGTTCACCGAGGATTCCCAAGCTAGTATGGTTAGGTTGATATGCTAGAGTTGGAACTTAACATTATTTATTTAACCTCTAGAATGGGAACAGTTTCTTGGGTCATCAACTTTGAGTTCTATCCCCTAAGGTACAAGGGTAACAGTGGAATATTGGTTGCAAATTCAATTTTGGCACAAACATTTTTCAATATGAATGTAATCATTATCACTTTCATTTGATTATTAGTTGTTGGGGCTATATCAATGAAAGTGCTTTGTAGTGATTGTTATGCCTGAAACAAAGGGTATTTCACATGAGGAAATTGAAGGGATATTGCAACAGAGAGGAGAATTTTAGCATTAAGTTTTGAAAGAACGATAACTTGAAATTTTATTCAAATAAAAAACCATAGAAGACAATGGTATTGCACAGTAGCGCTTTGACCAAAAAATGTAGCTATCTACATATGAAGTAATTTGATGTACAAGGATATAATATCCT
The DNA here is from genome assembly GCA_034641835.2 of Pinus albicaulis. Classification (NCBI taxonomy): domain Eukaryota; kingdom Viridiplantae; phylum Streptophyta; class Pinopsida; order Pinales; family Pinaceae; genus Pinus; species Pinus albicaulis. Next base: position 524,534,888 of record CM076572.1, on the reverse strand, counting down.
AAGAACCATGATGGAGATCTTAGGAATGACTAACTTGATAGTTTCTTGATGAACTGCGGGACAGGAATTTAAAGAAAAATACACAGAGATTAGCAAAAACTCAAGTGGATGAATACAACTGGAAATTTGATGGAAAGGGAGTACATTTCAAGGTATTTTTGATGCCTTTGAAAAACGATTAGTTAGCGAAATGACTAGTAAAAATTGTGATAGAACCCTAGATGTTATTGGAAGAAATGAACACTATTGTATCTTTGAGCATTAATGGCATGTAAAAATGGTTCACTAAGGATTCCCAAGCTAGTTTGGTTAGGCAACTATTCTCGAGTTGGAACTCAACATTATTTATTTCACCTCTAGAATGGGAACACTTTATTGGGTCACCAATTCTAAGTCCTATCCTCTAACTTATAAGGGCACTAGTGGAAGCTTGATTTCAAATTCAAATTGGATTTCTAATTCAATTTTGGCACAAAAAAATTTCAATATGAATATAATCTCATTTTATTCTTAGTTTTTGGGGATATATCAATGAAATTTCTTTGTAATGATTTTTATGATTGAAACAAAGGGTATTTCACATGAGGAAATTGAAGAGATATTGTAGTAGAGTGGATAATTTTGGCATTAAGTTTTGAAAGAAGTATAACTTGAAATTTTCTTCAAACAAAAACCCTGAAAGATAATGGTATTGCACAATATCCCTTAGACAAAAAAATGTAGCTATATACATATGAAGTAATCTTATGTACAGGGATATAAATATCCTAAGAACCATGTTGGAGGTCTTAGGAATGATTAACTTGATATTTTCTTGATGAACCATGGGATATGCATTTAAAGAAAACTACACAGAGATCAACAAAAACTCAAGTAGATGAATACAACTGGAAATTTGATGGAAAGAGACTACATCTCAAGGTTATGTTTTTGATGCCTTTTAAAAACAATCATTTAGCCAAATGACTAGTAGAAATTTTCATGGAGACCTAGATGTTGTTGGAAGAAATGAACACAATTGTATCTTTGAACATTAATGGCATGCCAAAATGGTTCACTGAGGATTCCCAAGCCAATATAGTTACGTAGCTATTCTTGAGTTGGAACTAAACATTATTTATTTCACCTCTAGAATGGGAAAAATTTCTTGGGTAATCAACTATGAGTTCTATCCTCTATGGTACAAGGGTACTAGTGGAATCTTGATTGTCACTTCAAATTGGGTTTATATTTCAATTTTGGCACAAAAATGTTTCAATTTGAAGGTAATCATTAGCGCTTTCATTTCATTCTTCATTTTTGGGGTTGTATCAGTCAAAATTCCATGTAATGATTGTTACACCTGAAACAAAGGGTATTTCACATGAGTAAATTGAAGGGATATTGCAACAGAGAGGATAATTTTAGCATTAAGTTTTGAAAGAAGAATGAGTCAAAATTTTCTTCAAATAGAAAACCCTAAAATAAAATGGTATTGCACAATAACCCTTAGACAAAAAAGTGTAGCTATCTACATATGAAGTAATTTGATGTACATGGATATAATATCCTAATAACCATGTTGGAGATCTTAGGAATGATTAACTTGATAGTTTCTTGATGAATATGGAATAGGAATTCAAACAAAACTGCACTAGCAAAAAATCAAGTGGATGAATACAACTAGAAATTTGATGGGAATGGAGTACATCTAAATGTTCTATTTTCGATGCCTTTGAAAAACGATCAGTTAGCCAAATGACTAGTAGAAATTGTGATATAACCCTAGATGTTGTTGGAAGAAATGAACACAATTGTATCTTTGAACATGAGTGGCATTCCAAAATGATCATTGATGAGATCGAATATGGAAGGTCTCCCAAGGAAAAGAACCATGTTATCCTCTCCTAGATTATAGTTCCACTGAGCTAGAACAAAAAAATCACGCATCATATCTAATGTATCTTAAGGGTCCTCATGTTTATGATATGTCTGATAGCTGTGGAAAATTAATGCATAGAGATATGCATGTCACACAGTTCATTTATGACCCAAGTGCTAAAGCTTACATGTTCAATGTGTGTACCTATAATAGTTGGTTGCATGGCTATGTTCCACATGAGTAGAAAAGGAATATTTTAACCAGTTCAAATATTTTTGTGTACATGCATGCTTCAAATTCACTATATTGTCAGGTAGTCCTATATTTTAAAAAAATGAACATGTTGTTTGAGCACGATTTGAGAAGTATGATGATGGCATAAGAAAATATTTTTGAGAAAATCAATATTGGGTACCAACAATAGAGTTCAAATCTACATTTTGATAGAAGAAGCATATTCTTCTCAATGCTACAGTTGGAATCTCAGCATAAAATTGATGCTCAAAGAATCATATTAATGCAAAAGGATTCTTCTAAATTGAGTTGGTGAGAATCAAGTTCAAAATTCAAATTCTAGCTTTTCAGCAAGTAGCAGAATAAAAGGGACTCTGGTCAAATAGCAGGTAGGAGTAGTCCTAATCAGAGTGTAAAAGATATAATTGAATATATCTAGAAAAGTCCTCAAGGGAGGATGATTTGAAACCTTGATTAATTTGAATCATTGGGGACATGGAGATCTAAATTAAATGAATATTTCTTCTTTTGAAAGTTCTGAAAATGACTTGTTGAGAACGCTTCTCCTCAGGCACATGCTCCAAATAGATGTACAAATGGTCTTTTTTCTATTGAGAAGTTGGGAACTTGTGGAAACATTTGAGTTGAAAGCTTCTGCAATTTTAGATTTTCAAAGCCAAAATATGATCAGCATGCAATAAGCTTCATATTACGCATATAAATGAGTACATTTACATTTTCAAATGCATTACTCCTTGTGATAAATGTAGTAAATTAGTTCTTTAGAGCTCCCTTGGTGCAGGAAAAATGATAGAAATTGTTGCTTTGAATCCATCGACCATTTCCTTGTCTTTGTTTGGACCATTTACATGTAAGCCTTGTTGTATACTTTGGATTCAATCAATAGGATAAATAATGCAAATGGGTATGTTATATGTCCCATCTATTAATAATTATCCCCTTAATGGGTGTCATAGAAGAGAGGGTCCCACTCTTCAAGAATCTGTTGAATTATTTTGAACATACAATCAATATGCTCATAAATGTCTCCCAACATAGGAATATCCATATCACAAAGTTTGTATCATATCAAGCTATGGCTTCAATATGGAAAGAAACAACTCAATCTAACCCCAACAAGCGTTAATGAGAATGATAGTTCCGATGTGAATTTCTATTCAGTGTTGGGAGATCTTTGTGTTTGTCACTTGGGACAAACTGCCATAAAAGACAAAGCAACCCCAGTGTTGCAGAAGCGAATCAAGACATGGTGTGATGTAAATCTATTTTCTCCAATATTAAGAAGTTGGAGCTTAGGAAATTTTCTACACATTGTTTATGCATGTTGGTCCTTCATTATAAGAAAATATATTCCTTTTGCTTCATCACAATGTTTTTTTGTTTGTGAAACTTCAACAATAATGTCTTTGAAAGCAAGATTCAAAGTTCAAACTATGAACTGCACATGGTGTCCCAAACATATGGTCATACCTTCTCAATTATTGCATCAATTTCTTTGCACGACTTGCATTGTTTGTGATAAATTGCATGATGATTGAAGCATAGTCACCATACAACCTTATTTGGGCTTTGGGGATGCATTTTTCCGCACATTTTATGTATTTTACATGTACAATATGGTCAACATATTATTTATTGTATTGTATATGTATTTGTATTGAAAGGTATAGCCAAAAATATGCCCAATACAAATTCGGGGAAAATATCCCCTAAAATAATTGTTAAAAAAATAAAAAAAGGCCTCAACAATCTTGGTTTAATAGGTCTTTATGACATAAATTTTGTATAAGCACATCTTTAATTTTTTCTACTTATTTTTAAATTTCGTAGCATTTTGGAAAATTTGCGTGTTTTTCATTTTGTGAGATGTAGACATCTACATCTGGTTGTATGGGATTTTTTTAGGTACACATTTTTGTTGTATAGCATTAGTATCCAAATTCATATATTGTATCCATGATTTGAAATCTCAATCATGCATTCAATGCTCTTCTCCTCATTTAAAGCATTTATTTCTCTCAAGATGTATGGGCTTGAAGGAGACATACTATCAAATTTATTGAGGCCGGTTTTTTGTATTAGTCAATATAAAATTCTCCTTATGTAGAATGTTGGTGCATAATTTTTCAAATTTTGTCTCTTGTAACCCATGGGTGCTTCATTCACCACTCTAAACATGACTTGCCAATATAGAGACAGAATACTCTATAAAGGGAATACCACATGAATGTATGGCAAGGGAAAATCCACTATTTATTTATTTCCTCTTGCCACAATCAAACATTTTTTCCAAGAGTTTGGTGTTCAATCTCTTCTATGCTTCCTCAACTGTTGAGGGAACTTGTTTCTCCTTTTTAACCTATGAGAACATGCTTTCTGCCCCTTTCTTAAACCTACGAGAACATGCTTGTTTCTCTCCTTTCTTCCATGGCTAATTGTGAATCATCATTCTCATTTTGAAATTGTGCCTCAATCTTTTGTGTGATAGATTACAAAACTCAACCCCATTGTTAGGAATCCAAAGTAAAAGGGCTTTACCCCTTGAGTATAAATCCATAATTTTCTTTGCACTTATGCAATTCCATAAGTAGTTTCCACCTTTTTTTCTCCTTTTTCTCTATCTTTCTGTGACACACTTCCAGAGAGGGGGAATCAATGGGATTTTTTTTTTATTTTTTTCACCATCTCCTCTCCCTTCACCACTTCTTCCACCATGAGTTCTATAATCATACCCTCCCCAAGATGATGAATGAGACTCCATCAAAATAATATAGGAGAGTAAGAAATAGAAGAAAAATTAAGAGTTTTGAGTGTTGTTCTGCTGGAAAAAACTTTGTTTTGTGTTCCTCCCTTCGAATATGCTTGCCAAACTTGTTTTTCAGTCTTGTTCGAAAACAAATTTCCACCCTAAACTGTTCTCATTTCTGTTGTCCAAATCTGGTCCCCAAAGTATGAAATGAAAAATGAGATGAATTGGGGTTTCATGAAATTATGTAGAGAGCCGGGGAGGGGGGGGAACTTTGATAAATAGGGGGCCCAACCCTCTTCAAATGCCAGTTGTTATGGGGAGGCCATGTAGACCCTCTCTACCTATTCCCTGCAAAATCAACAAGAAAATTTACAACTTTATTTTTGATTGTATGTAGGAAATGTTTCGTATGCTGATAAGTGCTCTATCCTACAAATTCTTATGTGAATCAATAAATATGCATTTCTAATACAAACTGGAAACCCATTTTCTTGCCTAGGATGGTGATTCCAAGGGTTGAAAACTGTCTAGGATTCATTATGTATTTTTAATATTTCATTTTCATTAAAATAATTATTATATTTATGCTTAATATGCCTTGAAAGTATAATATATCTATTAGAACTGGTAATTCCATTATTTATGCTATGATAATCCAACTCACAGATGGAGGTTGGAGCCTGGAAATCAATCTAATATTCTCTCTGAAATATTTCCATCAAAGTAAAGAGGCTCCCAAAATTGTGTTCTTGAAAATATTTCATGTGGTTGATTATCTCCAAACCAGGTGACATTTTGATCTTAAGTTATATGCTTCCTTTTTTGAAGTCAGAACTTATGGGACCTGCTCTGCTCTTGTGTTTACAGGTTCACCTCTTCTATCCTTAATCTTTAATACCTAGAGGATAACTCTTGGACAGCTACCTTCTTGTATAAGATAAGTTGTCATTCTTGAATCTTTCTCAAATTTTTGAACATTGTAAAGTGAAATTTTTCATTATTTACCATTATCATTTGGATGCACCTTTGGAATTCATTCTCTACTGCATTTTATTACAGCCAATAGATGGTGCACGGTGACTAGTGTAGTTTACCCATTATGATGAATCTCTATAACACAATTATGCACAAGGTTGACCTTGCCTAGAGCTGTTTAAATTCACACCATATCATGAGTCTTGGTTCATACAAAGACTATCGAAAGACGTGTGAAATGGTATAATGCCTTTATGACTAAAGGTATAAGAGACTTTGAGAGAACCCACATTGTGTGAGAATAAAGCTTCGATTGATCATTTCCATTAATATTCATTTTTCCCTAAGGAAAACCTCACAGGAACACCCAAGGTATTATTTTCCAAATCATGGATGGCATCCCTACTAAAATTGTTGGTGTAGACTAGTGAACCTCACCAAGGGGGATTTGCACTGGACACTTGCTGGCATGGAATTTGCCAAATGCCAAGAAACCTTGGTATCAAATGATTGATCTAACCCCTGGGGCTAATTCCCATGGTACTTTATGACAAGTTAGAACATATCCTTAAAATGGTTACCTTCATGATGTTATGGACCAACTTTCCTTTCTACTTGCAAACTCGGCTTCATAAATTTACTAGAGAGGGAGAATTAGTAGATTCACCTACTCAAGCTCTAGGGATGATTGGTGAATTGTCTTTTCCATTTGGGTATCCTAAGTGAGTTGCTAGGGTATGAGCATCAACAAACCTCCATGCAGCTAAAATACACATAGTCAAATCCATTTGACATCCATTTCACTGACAAATTTTCCATGATCAACTAGTTTTCCATGCCTCTTATCCCACATCCAAAAAATGTCTCATTCTTTGAATGAATTCATCTAAGACTTATTGTCAAATTGCTTCTTGATTTTGACTTGAATATCTGTGGGTTTTTCAAAAGCCTTCCTCCTTTACTCATCCAATTCAACCAGTTGTTTTATCCTTGCCTGCTCTGCATCCTAATCTGAAGTGAAATGTTGCAGCAATTTGTATAGAAGAACCTTAAAATTGATGGGCGACGTCATCTTCATTTCGTAGACTAGCTCAAAAGGACTTTTACTTGTAGTTCTTTTCCTAGTGGTGCGATCTTTCCAAAGGGAAAACTTAAGTTTGTTGTCCCAACATTCCTTATTGTCTCTGAGGGTTTTATTTACAAACTTAATCATGTTCTTGCTGCTACATTTGGCTAAGCTATTCCCTTGGGGATAATAATTTTATGAGTGGGAGATTTTTCCATAATTCAAACCAATCCTCACCAATTTAATGGATATGAATGCTTTGGCATTCTCTGTATTGATTTTAGCAGAAACTCCAAGTCTTGTAATGATCTTTTCTTTTATGAATTCAATTATCATTTTGTTGTTTGCCTTCTTTGTAGGGGATTCTTCAACCCACACAGAGAAATAATCAGTGGCAATGATGGTCCATTTACTCTCACTACTTGAATTCTCATGGAATTTATTAATAAATTCCAGGCCCCACTGCTGGAAAGGTGATTCAACCAGCATAGGCTACAACGGCAAGGTTTCCACCTTCCGTTTTCTTGTAAAATTTTGACAAGACTGGCGCGATCTCACAAATGTATGCATATTAGAAAATTTAGTAGGTGAATAATAACATTCTCTAAAAATTTGTGCAGAGTCATATTTGCTAAATAATGTCCACCATAGAACCAATTGTGCATTTCTATCTTTTTTTTTGTACTTCCAGAGGATACATACATCAGAGGATTAGATCATCTATATTCTTCCATCTTAATCCTATATGCATTAGGAAATATTTTGTTGCAGCTAACCTCAATGATCTGTATGTCACTAGGCAACTGGCTAGGGCATGATAGATTCCACAAAAGAGAAAATATAAAAGCATATTTAGGACTTATCAAGACTGTTGCTCAAGACATTTCCTCTCCTTAATTTCTTGAAAAGCCTGTTTAGTTTCATTATTCTATTTGACCTCTTGATCTTTCTTCAACATGGCTGAAATTGGTTTGGTACTTTAAGAAATTTTGTTATGAACCTCTTGATGAAGTTTATTTTACCAAGGAATGATTGAATTTCCATCTTATTGGGTGAAAAGGTTAGATTTTGAATACCTTCCACCCTTATTGGATAACTTCTCACACCATCTTTAGATGCAGTATGGCTCAAGATTTTTACTTCATTCAGACCAAAAACTAATTTATTTGGATTAAGTGAGACCACAAATTATCTACATCTTCCATAACACTCCTTTAGATGTTAGATATGTGCATTCCTATATTTAGAGAAAATTATCAGGTTTTTTCATAAATGACAATAATCTTGTCGATGATGTCCTTCAATGCATAATCCATATCTCTTTCAAATTTAGAACTAATGTTCAGCAATATGAATGTCATCCTCAAGTGCATGAAGGTTTTCCATGGTGTAGTGAAATCAATCCTATGTTGAATTTTCCTATTCTACCATAACCTAATTATATCCTCAAAATGAATCCAAGGTAGACATGACAGTTTCACCATCACTTTTTACAGCAAATGGTCCATGTTTGGCAGTTGGTAATTGTGTTTGAGAGACAATTGTTTCAATTTTCTGAAGTCAATACACACAAAAACCTGATTTCATCATTCTTTTTTCTGGCACAAACTATTACCCATGATGAATACCTTCTAGGAATAATGATCTTATCCTCTAACTTCCTCTATAGTTCAATTTTTATAATTGGAGCTATCTTGTGATTTGTAGGCCTATGTTTTTATTTGAAAGGCTTACCTCTCTCCTTCAATGGAATAGCGTGTCGATGAAGTCTTCACACCCCTTTTCTAGTTGAAGTACTTGTGAGAGGACATAGTTATCATTGATAGGTAGAGAGTGATTTCATTGTATCCATGCAATTACATGTTTGGATACTCATGCTTGGTGTGGATTTGGAAGTGTTTGAATGCCCCTTAGATATTTTGTTGGTGTAATAGATATTAGTCAAATTTTGTGCTTACTTTACAAAGTTTTATAATTTATTAAAATTTGTAGAATTTATAATTTATAAAGTTTCATGGTCCAATTTTTTATAGTCTACTTCTTTAAAGGGTGCTAGCTCAATGGAAGAGTACCTGCTTTACAAGTAGGTGGTTGGTGGTTAGATTCCATCATGCCCTGATTTTTATATGGAATGGAGATGGTTAATTTTTGGTGACAGAGGCTCTTTTGACCATCACCAATGAGCTTATGGTGACATTTTTCGACCCTCACTAAAATATGAAATGGTTACGGTCAATGAACGTCACCATATATATGCATAAATAGTGGCGGTCATGAAAGGTCCATCACAATAAATCATTGTTGTTCATATGAAATGGTGACGGTCACTATCCGTCATTATAATCATTATTCGTGATGGACCTTGAATGTCACAACAACAATTATACTTTTGGCGATGCCACCTTTGGTGACGTTCAATTTATTGGTGACGGAAGCTAAAATTCGTCACCATTACTCATATGAAATGGTTACAGTCACTATCCATCATTATAAATCATTGTTGGTGACAGACCTTGAATGTCACCACAACACCTAAACTTTCGACGACACCACCTTTGGTGACATTCAATTTTTGGTGACAGATGCTCTTTTGACCGTCAACAATGAGCTTGTGGTGACCAATTTTGACCCTCACCAATGACCTTTTTTGTTGTAGTGTTCACACTTCTTTTTTAATGACCATGTGTTTTTTTCAATTTTATACCAAGTATGCTCCTACCATGTAAAGCGCAATTTGGTGAAATTAACGTTTTTATAATTTTTTTTGCTTAAATTGAGTTTCACACATCAATTAGTGCTTTGAAATTTGTGTTTTACATAATTTGCGTACATTAAATTACATTAATTTTCTAAAATTTATTTTGAATTTATTTTTAAATAGTAATTTTAAAAAAAAATTAAATGTCCATTGTAGATATATATATCATGGAGGATGAACAACGAAGATCAAAATAATCCCATATCTCTATGAGAGAGGGGGATCAGGGATCGAGGGATTTTCATGGTATTTAAATATAATCTTAAATCTCCATACATATACATACATGTGTGTACATATGGAATTGATTTTTTATCAATTTTGTGAGTTAAATTAGTTTTTCATATGTTTCATTTTTTATTTTTTAGGAGCTAAGAGGAGAAGGGTGTCTACTCCATCAATGGAGCATTCCCATGGTTCACGCAAACGTGGTATGGCTCACACGATTTAATCAATGAATATGTACATGTATTTATATTTATGAATGTATTTTTGAGTTGATTATAAATTCATATTTGTTTATGAAGCTTGTCTCTCATCTCGTGAGGTTGGTGGTGGTTCAGATTCCCTTAGAGGGCCATCTATAAGTGCTGGTGGATTGTGTGAAGGTGGTGATATGTATTCCCCTAGAGGCCAATCGACGAATGTTCTTGTTGGTTCTCAGCAGGGTCATTCTAGTTCTCAACAGTGTGAGGGTGGGAAAGATTCTAGCCAACCACATCGAGGTGGCCATCAATTTGAATATTTTTTTCATTGAATTTGTACAAATTTGTTTATATGTGTTTTTATAATATACAAAATTTTATATATTGATCTAGAGGCTGAAAATGTTGCTCCAAATGTTTCTCAAAAAATATGTAGGGCAGAACGCGTCATTAAAAAATAAGGTTATCCACCAACCACAACTTATCCAGTCGACATTTCCAATATACCTTTGGAAACAAACATGCAACAATGCACCTTAGAAAGGTGTCAACATCTTCATGAAAAATTGAAGAGAGATCTTGTGGCTTTGACTCTACCTGTTGAGAGTCGAAAAAAATTGGAAATAGTTACACACTCTTTAGGAGAACTGGTAGATGTGTACCGAGAGCTTGGTCCAACCACTGATACTTTTGTAGAAGTCATGAGAGAAATAAAGGAAACAGTTATGGGTCCCGATAAATGGGAGGTTGTTAAACAAAGAGTTACAATAGAAATGACCAAGTCTATGTTTAATTTCAAATAAGGGCAAAAATAAAGATGTTGAAGGTGCAATATTTCAAGCACCCTCATATAGCTCACTATTTGTATGATAGACACCTTGGGGCATATGGAAAATTCCCATGAAAAGACAAGGTTCCGCTTTATTTTGTAAAATTATTTTATCCAGAATTATTTTTGCAAATGAAGCCCAATTACAATGGCCTTCCCTCTGAATTTTTTGGTCCTGGGAAAGGTAGATTGTGTGACCGTAGGGGAACTAGGCATGATGTTCAGTTGCCTCGCCCAGAGCCACCATTGGTTAGTCGACCTTTTCATGTTGAAACTTTGTGGTCAGAGATGGAAGCCACTTCTCAAATTAGTCGATAAGAAAGGGATGTCATCATTGATAATGTTCACAGTAGATTGGGTGGAGTTGATGTTTGCCTGAATCGACAAAGATCACGTGAGAATGCACGTGCTAATTTTCTGTATTACACAGATGAAGATATTGACAACATGAGTGTTGAATATCTCAAAACATATGCAAATATTTTTCGTAATGGTTGGAAGGACCTAATTGTTCATGAGGAAGAGGGCATGGGAATGGTATGTGTTAATGGTTAGGGTTCAATTTGTTATCACTAAATTGGAACTGATAGGCTTCTTGATCATTCAACTTCATGTAACTATTTCAAATGTAATCTTTTTACTGATGCTTATCCTCCTCAGCCTGAGAGGGCTCTCTCAAGGGTTAATGATTTGGATAAAACTATAGATGGCTAACTCTATTTAGGTAATAGAAATATAAATGATAGATGTAGGTTGAGAATTACATCAGCATGTATACATTCACATGGTCTCATTTAGATGATGGGATTCATCACTTTATGATCACTAAATTGACCTCCTTAAAACTAGGAAACAATACCCTATTTTTTAGGCAAATGGTCTTCTTCTTCTTCTTCAAACACTTAGGATGTCCTTTAATTTTCAATTCGTGGTCCTTGAATATTAAATAATTTCTTGAAATTATCTTTAACTCTCCCATAACCTCTAGATGTCCAAAAAATGCTCCAAATCTACTAAAAAGGCCGAAAGACAGTGCTCTACGAAAGTAAGGCAGTTTTGTAGTCCACTTTAGTAGTGTTGCAAAACAAGCCTTTGTCCTCCAAAAACTTGATTCTTTCCTCTTGCATCATTTAATGACCCTTCAGCACATCTTTCATAGAAATTTAAACTCCTAACTCAACCTTTAACCCCTTAAATACTGATCAAAAGAAGCAAGAAAGGCTGCTACAACAGTTTCATAGCGCTTTTCTACTTTTTAAGCCTGGAGGCACTACGAAAATGCTGAGTATGCAAATTTTTTCATAAATTTGTCAAATGAAAACTGTGGTTTCCCAAAAAATCAAAATATAACATGTCTTCATCATCAACAAACCATAAAAACCATAAAGTAACTTCATTTTAGCTTCCTTGAGGCATTTCTTACAGATTTCTCCTATTGTTTTCCTAAAACATAGGTCTTGGGACAGAGCCTATATATCCTAATCCATGATGTAGTTTGAGAAAATTAAGGAGGTGTTTGTAGGCCATTATGTATTGAATAAAAACCTCTCTTGGTTTTTTGAAACACATCTCCTTCTATCCAAAAACAACCTTTTAAAAACATGTGTAAAACAGGAAAACTCTGTTTTCTGAAAACAGAGCTTCAAAGAAAGCCTTGTATCTTCCAAATAATAACGCCAGTGAGAAAAGTGAGAGAAATTATTGTTATTTGACATGTTATTGAAAATAACCTCTCTCGGTTTCTTAAAATACCTTTCTGTTTGCTCATAAACCTCCTTTGAAGTTCACTGATCAAAACCAGAAAATAGAGCTTTTCTTCATATTTCGCTATGAAACTTTCAGCAGTTTCGTAGTGCTTTCTGCCTTTTTTACACTGAATGTGCTATGAAAGTAGGGATTCTTGGCTTATTAGGCAGTTTTGGCACAAAAACTTCGGGAAATTAAATGAATCCTAAAATGATGAGTGATTTGACATGAATAACTTTAAAATTGAGTTTGTTTAAACCTTAGGGTAGGATCAAACTATAAAAAATTTAATGCTTCCCTTGGTCAAACTTAAAATGACTCCTAAAACCCTATTTTCATCCATGAAATTTTGTAACCTTGTCAAAATGATGTTTTGAAATTTTTTGGATGATAACAGTGGCTCCACTTAGGATAGTGTGCCCCTGTGGTGCACTAAGAACCACTAGTTCGAGTGGTGCTATCCATTTTCTTGACCAAAACAGAAAAAAAATTCGAAATATTAGCTTTCTCCTCAAAATTTCACTAGAAAATTTGGCACAATTTCCGACGGCCAAATCGTCACTATTCCGACACACAGTCGTCGTAAGAGCGACAGTTCGAGGACGGGAAAAACATGGTTTGTCATGCGGTCGCAGTTCCGACGCATTCACAAACTGTCGCACTACTGACACTTTTTATGTCGCTTCCAAACACGCGTCACTCTTCCGACGTTTCCCAAACCGATGTTTGTAAAGTGTCTCCATTCCGACGAAATTTGGTCTGACGTTTTTAACGTTGCTCTTCCGACGTTTGTAAAGTGTCGCCATTCCGACGAAATGTCGTCCGACGTTTTGAACATCACTCTTCCGACGTATTTATAATGTCTCTCTTCTGACGTGTCTAAACTGTCGCATTTCCGAAACCGTACAAAAGTGTCAGAAGACCGACATATTGCAAAAGTGTCACAAGACCGACGCTTTCCAGAAGCGTCGCAATATCGATGCTAGGAAGAACTGTCGCAATTCTGATGAAATGTGGTCCGAAATTTTGAACGTCGCCCTTTCGACGTCTTTGTGTTGTCGCTCTTCCGACGTTTCTAGAACTGTCGCAATATCGACGGACATCACAAGACTGACGAAAATGGAAATCATTCAAAACGTCAGAAGAGCGACGCTTACAAGGCATCGGTATACCGACGACGGTTTCAATTTAAAAAAAAAATTGAAACTTTAAAATAGGATAGTAAATCTCCAATGTTTGTTTTCACAATAAGAAATCAATTATCAGTGATCACGTCAAATTTTCCTCCTAGCGTGATGGGTCTAATAAATTTTATTGTAAAGGTTTTTGGCCAGTGACAACTATAGCATTGAAGGGAATGCATTAAAGAAAATTAATGAGGCTACGAACTCCAAGCCAACTGGAGACAACCCTGATAATTTTCCTTACCAACTTCCAAGTTGTGACTCAGGCTCCAGACTCCAAAGCTAAGAATTTTCTTTTCATTGTGTTGGAGAACAGAACTACAACTTGCAGCAAAAGAGCAATTCCTCAGTCTCACTGCTCAGGACTTGGAGTCATTCCTTGCTAACACGGTATGTGGAAATTTTGATAAGATAACTTTCTTCACCCTCATTTTTACTAAATTTATTCTTTTGAAAAGGGCCTGGTTCCATTTCAGAAATTTTCAACTTTCGACTTCTAGAATTTGTACATATGATTTTTGGACTGAGGTTTTGTTATTAATGAGGAGATAGTGTCTTGGTTCTCTCTGTATAAAATAATTGCCTCTTTTTTTTCTTCATGTTCAGGGTTTTTGATTTTATCAAACCCTATCTCTATTTTAAGCATGCCTGCAAATTAATATATTCCAGGAATGTACACAATTCCAGGCTTCATGTACAACATATTGTATCAACTATATTTTAACAAGTGAGTTGCATGCCCATATAGTGTTACAGATTACAGGGCTTCATTTGGAGAATAAATGATAAGCCTGGCAGCACTAAATCCAAGTAATTCCCCTCATCCCTTAAAGACACCTCTAAATATAACTAGAAATTTCAAATAGTTAGTAAAGGAAAAGTACAAAGATATAACAGATATGTGTTGAGCCAAAAACCTGTGCATTCACAAAAAAACTGGGATGGATAAAACTTAAAAACAATTATGGACTTTGACAAAAAATCATCTTATGCATACAAAATGAAAGAAGCATTGGCATACTACTATGTTTACAAATTTAAGGACAGGCAGAGTGAGTCTCCGGGCAACACAGTTTCATGTGGAGACCCTATATCCTTGTACCCACAATATCTAGTGACTTAAAAAATGATTGCCAAAAAATGCCTTTGCTATGCATGTAAGAACACCACCTGTATAATGAGGGAGATGTAATATTGTATGAGAAGCATATTTATATAGAGTGGTCGAAGATTATGTATTTATGAAAGATACAACTGATTTTGGCATGAAACATGTATCCAAAATTTCAATGTGGCCTTATTTTAGAGCCCATTGATGATTTACTATGAAACCTAAACTTTCAAAACAAACACATTGAAATCACAGGATCTCCATCACGAATATCATAAATATTAACTGTCTTTTGGGCACTGGTAGTAGATACCATAAGAGGCGCACATGGCCTGTACCACCAATGTTGATTCTCTGGCACAACATTTACAAAGCCAAAATTTCTCCCCGAGACATCCCTCTTTGCCAAAACTGGAGAGATGGTACTGGATGTTGAAGTGAAGGCCTTCGATTCAGTATGGAATGCCATAATTTCTTTATTATAAAAGTCCCATGAATAGAAACCTGAGTCCAATGTACAACCCGCAGATGTTGCCACAACATATTTACCAGAGCGACCATCTGAACCAGCTGCTCTGATCAACCAGCCATCACCCCACATGTTTGGGGTAAGCCCATATGGAGATTTATATTCAGCCTTCTCCTGGAGATTGGAAAAAAACAATACTAAGTATTACTCATACATAAACTGCCCTTTATGTTAAGGGAAAATTTAAAGAGTGCATAAATATTCTTGAAATCCCAATCATAGTTTCTAGAAAATTTCAACATTCTTTGAAATTAACTACATCCTATTTAAACTACATCAAATATTTAGGTAAATCATTTTTTTAAATAGAAATTGGTGAATTTTATTTCAAATATAGAAATTTAAACCATGAGAATAATCTAACCCCTAGGCTTTTCCCTATTTCTAATAGAAAATCCCAAAATGTATAAATTATAACACCCATAAACCCCAAAATTAAGTACAATAATTAAAACCTCCACACCTCTTAATTTTCTATATCGTGAAAAGAGAAGCATCCATCATCATGGGAAAGCAAAACCGATTCTCCTTCTGATACAAACCAACCTGCAGTAGATGTCTTATGGCTGAGTTGATTCAATCGATCACAGGAAACCTCTTTAGTTTCTTCAATATTGCCAAAATGCTCTGGCTTGTTTTCCTGATCATCATCAAAGTCCATATTTTCATCACATTGAAGTTGGGGTTCATTACGATCAGGTCCAGTGCTTATTGCAGAGCTCTGGACATCCAATCCAATATTGGAACTGCCATACCCATTCCCATTAGAGATTGTAAATACTACTTCTGGCTTTAATTCAGTAAGTTCAAGAGCACTAGAACTGGATTCAGTTGATTTAGACTTGGTATAGTTGTCCTCTGATTTTTATTCCGATACAACACTATACTTGTGCTTCAACGCAAACAGAAATTCTGCAGCAATGGGATCTTCATCTATGGGGCTTATGGATCTGCCCTAAAAAACATCCCGAATATCTGATTCATTTTCATTCAACTGATCATGCAAATCCACCCTCGTCTTCAGCACAGCAAGCTGAACTGAAGGCCGGTTTTTCAGCAATTTATGGTGGGGGTAAAGCCTGTCTTCCAGATCTTGACTATTTAAGTGTTTAATTGGTTTTTTCAGAGACCTCACCATAGAATCAAATGAGTCCTGCGAATTCTGCGAAATAATAAACAATAGTAAGGCCATTATTTATTGGTTTGAAATAATAAACAACATGCAACAAACCCGCATAATTAGTAAATTATTTAAAGACAATGTTGGAAATATGTTTCCTGTATCCTATTATATGATTTTCCTTGATGGCAAGCTCTGTATTTAATGGAGAATCGATATAAATAAGGACGAGTTAATTCATGTGTGAACATATGTATGCATCCTGATGAAGGATAATTGACATCCGTAAGAAACCCTGTGCTCTGTATGTTGATCGAGGAACCGATGTTAATATGGTTGACAGTGTATCCAAACTGGTAGACAATGGAGTTATATATATTCATTAAATATATGATGGAAGGGTCTACGCTATTAGTAAGGATTTGACTGGTTTTCATGGAGAAAGGAACGAGGAGCGAGAGCAAACCAGTTATAACGCGAAACAAATAAAACAGAGTATTTGGCATTGAACTTTCTATGGAACACGGACTAACCCTTTGGAATCATGAACGGAACCTAGAAGGAAAGAGGTGGAACATAACAAACGGAAGCATGACAGAACCCTGCGTGGAAGAGCGGAACCGTGACCAAGTAAACAGTAAATGTGGTTTGTGGTTTCTATCGCACCACCTTCGATGGGCAAGCAGTTTTCAAGAGGTTGGGAGCGATTCCATAGAACGCGCGACATGTGTCCTTGTACGACTCCACAAAACCACTTGTCACTACGTGCCATCGCGTGTTATTGCTCGACCCAGGATGCCCAGCGATATTGATAAGCATTGTTGATCTGGGAAGGGGTCATCAGACGATGTTCATTTGCTATAGATGCGCGAAATTTACCCAAGGTATGGCGCGCCATCGCGCGTTATCATCCGTGCATCATCAACGAACGATATCCGTCGGATCATCTGATGCCGAGTGATGTGTTCTCCGCCGTCGGATGGAAACGATCATAAGCGATGGGCCCCAATTTTTTAAATTATATTGATTGGGCCGTCGATTATGTATGTGGGGCCGGAACCAAAGGTCTATTTAAAATCCTTTTGATAAAAGCGTTGGTTATTACTATAAAGTTCTATTATATATTTAATTTCCAATGGTTGTGAATAATATTTATTTATCAAATTCCACGAATTTGATAAATAAAAGAAAGAAAACCATCAGCGGCACGTTATTGGTACTTTACCTTGGCTATATATTATTTCACGGAGATAGAGATTACCTTTGGGACAATTCGAGCATGGAAGAACAAAGATCGGGATTTCAATTTGGATTGGTTCGACTTTTAATAATACCATTAGCAATTGAATGGTTTTGACCCATGGTTTCAATAAAGGCGAAAACTATATAAGGTGATGAGAATCATAGTACGATGTGTGCATGCAGAGGCATTGTAAATAAAAATCTCTTTATGAGATCTGCATGATTGAACTCTGTTGTCTGATAACGCTGAATCCATGATGCACCTATGGATTTGATCGAGGAAATTAAAAATCTCTAGGAAGATCAGCAAAGAAATAATAAAGATCTGATGCAAGTCTGATGAAGAAATTGAAGAAATTCGGTGGATCTGAGGGTTGAAGTATTCTACATAGAAGTGGAAGCTTTCTGCCAGTTCAAGCTGGTGTTAAATCAGGGGGTCGAAGCTCCCTTCCAGGAGAGGCTGGAGAACAAGAGAAGGTTGAAGCCTTCTGCAGGTTGGTGCCTGCGTGCTGGTATGAGTCTGCGCCAGCACAAAATTGTAAGATGTTTTCTTTATAATAAATATTGAAGACTGAGACGACAGCAGTGATGGTTTTCTCCCAAATTGGGTTTCCACCTTAAATACTGGTGTTCATATGTGTTCCTTTTGTGTAATGGTTTATTCTGTTATTTCTTTTCACATGTTTACTAAAAGAATGATGCAATAATCTAAGTAAAGAATTAAAAGCATAATAAGATCTCTGGTGAAAAGTTTTCAGTCAGCCCTAAATACTGATTCACCCACCCTCTCAGTATTTTTCCCAACAGACAATAATTCCTACATATTAAAATATAAAGTTATAACATACCAACTCATACTCGAACATAACATCTGTATCAATATTCTTCTTCTGTGTCTTCTTGCTCTTCATCCAACTGATCGACATCTATATCAACATCTGATTCAAAAATGATGTTGAAATGATCGACCATGTCATCATCATCATCAATTATGTCATTTTCAATAATATCCTCATCGACATCATCATCAATAATTGTTTCCTCATCTCCTATGCCTGGTTCATCTTCTAAGATATCTTCTTCGTCTGTCAATGCATATTCCTGCTCATCTGCCACTGCATCATCTTCTTCTTGATAAATATCATCTTCTTCCTCTACAATATACTCTACTGGCCTTCCTCTTGGATCATATCTAATAGCAAATGACCATTCATTCTCACCTGGAACCTCTGAGTAAAAGAATTGTTCGCATTGGCTTGGAAAAACATAGCGATCTTTTCCTACTTCAAACTACGATGTTTTAACCATTGGAAATCCATTGTCATGTTGAATAAGTGTTCTATCATCATCGCGTAAATTCATTCGTAGCCTATACCATTTGACGTCGAACAAAACTATTTTGAAGGAATTAAAGTCACACTCAACTATATCATCTAAGAACCCATAATATCTATTTTCAGATTCTCGAGGATGTCTGTCACTCCTAGAGGAAACATTAGTGACCTGGAATATTGCAGTTATCCCACTATCAGAAGTTTTCCTCTTATCATCCAACTGTTTAATGCGAAATTGATGACCATTGCACCACATAACCTTGTGGTGTTTCAACTGCAATATGCCAAACATGAAAAAGATGCATTCTCAATTAATAATTAAACATATAATTTACACAGCATGAAAATTAACTGAAAAATCAAAATTCTTGTTACATTATAAATATAGTATAAAATAAGTAATGAATAAAATAGGTGAATTAATTGCTTACCTTTCTATCTTTCAAACCATATGCTAAATCGATTTCCCTGTCCGTAACATTCCCATCTCCACTACGATACGCTTCTCTAATCAATTCAGACAGTAGTTGCCATGATAACCTACCGTCGTTACGTGCTTTACATGTTTCAATCCATTCACTCATCCACTCAAGATTGTTTGCAATGTATAAAAGTAGTGCCTCATAATCTTGAGCACCTGAATATAAAAACAATAATTCACCAATATTAATAAATATTACTTATAACCATGGTAAATTATATTAATTAATAAACTATGAAAGAATAAGACCTAAATGAATATAATTATCATATACATGATGTAAGAAAAGGAACATTATATGTATTATACATAATAAATCTTTCACCTCTCACTTTCTTCATTCTACCTTTTCCCAACAAGTGCTCCTCTTCAAATTTTTTGATGGAGTTCACATCCCAAATGCAATCCACCACCTTCATGGCTAGCGCAGCTAATTTAGGAAGATAATGACTAATATACACCATGGATTGATATACCACATATCCCTCCACCATAGAACCCTCAGGTCGTGCTCTTTGTTTAACCAAAGCCTTCAAGGATTTCAGGTGCCTCTCGACCATCCACATTGAACTTGTGTGTACTGGTCCACACATTTCAATCTCCTCAACTTGGTGTATCAAGTAGTGTTCTTGTGCATTGAAAAATGTTGGAGGTAGATACTTTTGCATTTCACAAATTAGTCGAGGAATTTCTCTCTTCCAATACTTTATTTCATCTTGATGGATTTCTTTCAATGACAACCATCTACAAATCATTACACAAGGTTATTTCAATGAAACATAATATATATTTCATTACAAGTAAATTAATACATCATTTCATTAAGTACGAAAAGAAATTGTAGCAATTAGATTTTGTGTATAAATCAAAACTACTTACCTCATGTATTTACTAAGACCATATATAACTTGTTTGACATTGTTGTCGAAGTCGTTTGGGAGAGATACAGGTAGAACATACTATAACAATAAAAAATGAATCGTTATTGGTTTCCAAATTAAACAGGAAAAAGGAAAATTTAAAATATGTATTCAAGCAATAACAAACAAAAACATATACCAAAAAAATTACCTTAACGAAGGTATGCCAATCATGTGTTTTCACCCCACTGAAGTCACCTTTCTTCGTTAAGATATTATTTATGTTTGAAGAAAAACCTGTTGGAAATTTAATTCTTCTAACGACCTCTTTTACATCATTGCTTTGTTGTTCTGTTAATAACCATGGAATATTATTATAATTTCGACCTCCATTGTTATTTGATCCGTCGATCACACTTTTCATTACATGATTTGATTTCTCAATGTCAGCACAAATTTTGTCAATTTTATCTCTCTCATGTGCACCATCTATGGTTCGCCATAACATTTCTGTCACATTCTTCCCGACATGCATTGTATCAAACAAATGAGCTATTTTTAGGTCCTCATAGTAGGGCAACCTCGCGAATTGAGAAGGATAAAATTTCATTCCAGGTGGAAGTACAATATTAGTACCTTCACGGCGACGATGACCTTGATATCAAAGAATAAAACAAATCAGAACAATATTAATTATAAAATACAATAAAATAAATTCATTAGTTAAAACAAAAATTCCAAACATTACATAAACAAATAATATATATATATATATATATATATATATATATATACACACACACAAATTACGTACCAGCTGCTCGACGATTATTAATTCTGTTATATTCCAACATCCACAACTGAGGTGTCATTCTTCGTGGTTTTAATCTAGTTTCTTCTTTATCATTGAAAAAATGTTTTTCAGTAGTACGATACTTATGGTTCCTAGGGAGGAAGTGCCTAAACTCATCAAACACCATCTTTTTTAAGTCTGGAGAATGACAATACTTCATCTTAGGGCCACAAACTGGACATGCAAATCTACCCTTTGTTTGAAGACCTGCAATAGATGGATCAATAAAAATTAATATACTATGAGATCATTTTTAAAACATGCAATATGGTATATCTAATTTAGATAATTATGTATTATATTAAAGTGCAATGAAATATTACATACCACAAACATGTGTTAGTCCCGGGGCATCATGAATTGTCCATACAAGCATTCCACGACATTGAAATCTCTTCTGCTTGATTGGTTTAGTGATGTCATACATAGTGATGCCATGCCATAACTATATTAGCTCATCGATAAGAGGCTCAATATATACATTCATATCTTTGACTTGGTGCTTACCTAATTGTTCAAAATTACGGTACATAATAATTACTACCATGATATATGTATATATAAGTAAGTAAATAAATAAAATATATATTTATGCAAACAACGAGAGAAATGAAAATGTTACATTCAGAAAAATAATGTATCAAATACCTGGAATAATCATAGTCAACATTATGTGCTCCCTCTTTATTGACATCCAAGGAGGAATGTTATTGTTGATAACTAAAATAGGCCACAGTGAGTAAGTAGATCTAAGCTCTCCAAATGGATTAACACCATCAGCTTCCAATGAAAGCCTGACATTACGAGGTTCATTTTTAAAATCTACATATTTTTCCTCGATTTCTCTAAATGCAGAACCATCTGCAGGCATTCGAAGAACACCATCTCCACTTCTATTATTTGAATGGTAATCCATAAAATGTGCTACATTGTTACACCTGAACATTCGCTGCAAACGTGGAATTATGGGAATACGACGAAGAAACTTTTGAGGCACCTTTTTGGTTAGTTGATCTGTTCAATATCTACTGGTACCACATTTCGGACATTCTGTTTTCAACGCATGTTCTCCGTAATATATAATATGATCTTTAGGACATGAATCTATAGTGTTATATTCCATTCCAAAGTGTTTCATAATAGCACGTAGATCTCGACATGTTCGAGGTAAAGTATTTGGCGATGGTAACAAATATTCACCCAACAATCTACAACAGAAACAAAAAGTAGTGTCTTGTAAAGATTATTAATCATATATATATATATATATCATAGTTATTAAAACCGGAACCGGTGACCGGATCAGTGGAGCTAATGAACTGGGTTTCGAACCGGAATCGGTCTAACCGGTAGCAGTCAGATCTCAATGAACCAGTTTTAAAAAAAATACATTAAATAATTATTTTTTAATAAAATGAAAAAATAAATAAATAAATAAAAACTATTTTTAAGATTTGCAACCATGATTCCAAGCCAATAGAGACAAAATATGAAAATTTTGCTCATTTATATACCATGCAAAGGTGAATATATCAAAATGGCACCAAATGCAATACATATCATCGAAAAATACATAAGTAAACTTGTTGAAGTAATGTATCAGGTTTCTCTTATATTATTCACTGTGTTTTATTGCTGAGTTAATATTATAATATACAATCTGTCCCTGCTCAGATCCGTTGTCAATTCATTGTATCAGCGTTAAAGACAATTCTGGGTTTAGTATATATATATATATATATTAGACCAGCATTTTGAAGATCTTGTATTCTTCATTATCTATGTTTGCTTGGCAATAAATTTCTAGAAAAACATCTACAACACTTAGAGGTATTGAATTGGTTTATGAAACCCACTATTAGTGCTATTTGTAACAAGTTGAGAGAGAATTACAACTTCAGCAGTCTGCTCACAATGTGTTTGACAAAATTTATCACTGAAAAGATTCATTAAAACCCAGAAAAGTCAGTAGCCAGTTTAGTGCATTTCCAAGCGGGAATTTTCTAGTGGTCAATTTATTATTGCCAGTCACATTTTCATTAGGTTGTATGTTGTTGTCCCTTGAGTGGCGTCAGACCATTTGCATCAGTCTTGATGCCATGATCAAATTTCTTGTATGTTGTGTGAAAGGTTTTGTATTTATGCTAATGCTATGTGTGAGCAGAGAGAGAGGGTCTGACAGTTCCTAGCTGAGTGTGAAATAAGGTTGTTGTTGATTGTTTTGAGAACAAAAATTGTCATCAAGTTCACTTGATGAGTTGCATGCTGCCAGGGATTTTATGCTAGCCAGCCTTGTATTTATCAGTCATCATGTGTATTTTTGCTACTATAAGGTGTTGAGTATGAATTATTAGACAAGTTTGTTGCTAGTATAATAGAGGAATTTGCAGCTCATGGAGGAGACACTAAGGAATTTGCAACTCATGGAGGAGCACCTAACCGGCTGGTTAAGTACGGAACTGGCTAGTTTATGCATAAACCGGCCAGTTCTGTACTTAACCGACCGGTTAGGTCTGGTTAACCGGCCAAAACAGGTGAGAATAGGCTATTGACCGGGTTGCAAGGCCGGTTCCAACCGGCAGCCGTCTTGACCGGCCAGTTTTGATATATATATAAGTTATTATTTTACACATTTATTACAACTAAAAAAAAGGGAAAATAATCAACATTTACATATATGTGATCATATATACATATTAAAAGGAAAATAATCAACATTTACATATATGTGATCATATATACATATTGCATACCTTAGGAGTTGTGTCATACATCTGTTCGATAAATTATTCATAACCTTTAAGTTCACCAACAACAATGTAGCAGAGAGAAGAGTTGCATTTGAGTGTTTAAAAAGTCGTTCACTTGACCTTTCAATCAGAGGTACATCATAAATACCGTCACTGCTATCTCCACCATCATCATCTGCCTCACCATACAAGTCTTGGAGCATTTGATTTTTCCCATCATTAATGTGAACTATCTCATTACTTCATCATGATCTACCTCCATGGGATCATTAAAATTACCTTCATCATTCGCTTCATGTTCTTCACCTTGTACAACATCATTTCCAATACTAATCTTTGCTGCAATATTCTCTTGTACTAGTGCAACATCATCTAATCTACTACTATTTTGCTATGGAAGCTGGTTGATCATCTGCAAAAAGTTGGGGGGCAACTGTGCGTTTATGAAAATTACAAACATTAATAATTAAACATTAGTGCGCATATAAAAAATATTAAAATAATATAAAATTTTACGATATAATCAAAATGAAGATAGATAATTAATTACCACGGGACGATAGTCATTCGATCCACCATCAATGTGCTCATATTTCCTACAATGCAATGTTGTTGTTGCTATTAAAACTCTAACATTATTTCTCATACAACATTTTTTACAAGGGCAATAAACTCTGCCATCACCCCTTGAATATTTGAAGGGTTAGGAAACAGAGACATATATACATTTTGTGACATAATCTTTAATGTCTTGAGCACGAATTCTTGTACACAGCCAAGAATTGTTTCTCAAGGAACAACAAACTCAATGGGAGCTCAATATATAAGCAAAAAGAAAATAAAAGTGGGCATTTTACAAATTGTGAGCTTTTTACAAAATGTGGGATTTTTACAAAATTGTGGGCTTTTTACAAATTGTGGGATTTTTTTATTCTTAATGCATTTTCTATAGAATACTAAACAGATTTGTCCAAAATTTCAGATGCAAACTGTAGTCTCTACTACGTTTGGAAAATTGGAGGTTTATAAAAGATAAACTGTGAACATAATTGTACCACTATGATAAGAAGCTGTCAGAAGCATTCCTTCTGCTTCACAAACATGGAACTACCTTAAGAATGCTTATGGTTGATATAAATATTAGAGCATGGTAGTTAAATGTAGTAGTTATGCTAAAATACTGAATAACAACTTGAGAGTGCTCTTCAGATACTGTACGAATGCACCAAATTAAGGTTGTACCATTACTAAAGATAAATGGCCAAAAATAGTCAATTTTGATATCGTGAAGTTATGTCTTTCTCGGTAGAAAACTGGGGATAGGATGGAAAATATGAGAGAACTAAGTTCCAAGGACTAAAAAACCAAGGCCAACATAACTCTGCCTTGAATCAGAGACAAAAAAAAACTGCCCAAAAAAGTGTTTGAGAGCACCCACTGAAGCTCCTATATATAGCAGAGTCAACATTTTCCTATTGAACAAGTTTGTATAGTCAAAGCCACAGCAAGATCAGATAGCCACGATCCTAAATGAGAACCAGAGCCAAAGCTAAGACAGATCCACGTTTAGCAGAATAAGACAGCCATAGCAAAGGATTTGACCATAGAACCAGATCATGAGAGATAGCAAGATTCTTGCTTCCACTGTGGAAATGTAGAAATTGTACAAGGGCTTTGCTTCCAACAGATTTCATTGTGACAGTAATTGCTATGGTGTTGTAAAAGCTCATTAGTAGAATCTTAAAGCCATTATGGAATTCTTTTAACCTAGAGAGGGTTTTCTGTGGTTATAAATCCTCATGTTCAAATTCCATTATGGATTGGTTGTGTTTGATATTATGTTTGTACTGTCCGCAGTTGAATTTTCACACAGAAAATTATCAGTCTAAAGCGAAGAAATTTTGCAATGTTTCTTTTGCTTCCTATTATGAAGTATTTCGCTCAGAACTCTACTCGTTGTAACAGAGGTCTTGGGCATAGAATAGGGGACTTGGGTTTTTTGGAATCAAATTTCAGGTTAAGATGCTCATCTGAAGAATGGAACAGTGAGCCTTAGCATGGAGTTGGGAGTACCAATTTGAAGTGAAGGTAGGGCATTGTACAATAGACCAGTTAGATTTCTGGACCCTAATACAAAAGTTTCTTCTTCTTTCAAAATGTGTTTCTCTTTTTCTGTAACCAATGTGGGTCCTGTTCTTGTTTCAATTGGGGATGGATGAGCATTTGTTATTTCTCCAGATGATCACACTCTGGGTAGCCCTGGAGGCTATTTGGGGGTGATGAGTCCAATAGGTCTCAATGAACCGTTGCCCTCGCTGGGGAATACTATTGCAGTGGAATTTGATACTATTTTGGATGTTGAATTCCACGATCCTAATGGAAACCAGTACCTTCAGCTCCAGTACCTATTCACAAAAGAGGGTGCCATAGTCATTCATGCATGCAGAGAGGGTGAATTGCAAGCATTGCAACAAGAGGTGTTGTTGTTGTTGCATTGGCCACTAGATTGTTTGTCTGGTTCTGTTACAAGCACAGAGTATTGAAAAGGACAGAAAAATTTAGTTCAGATATTGTGAAATTGCCTCGGAAATTCACCTACAAAGAGCTCAGCAATGCTACGAAAGAATTTTTTTGAATGTGATTGATAATTGATAATTGCAAGCAAGGGTAATCCCCTTGTGAAACCCAAATTTCTGAGCATTTTCTAAAACCTGATGACAGAGTCATTGTAATGAACAAGCGCCTAGGTCCATATTACGTCCAAATCTACCAAGCACCAAGATCTATAAAAAAAATCCACAGTATCTACGAACTAAGAAGAAGAGGCAGAAAATGTATTCTGCTTACCTGTTCGAATAGTGGTTGGGGTTTACCACGGCAAAAATTTGATAGAGCCCATGTAGCATTTCGTATCATTGAAATTCTGGCAGTATCATTCAATTGGGAAAGCACCTGCCTCAGAGCTCCATGACTGAGGGAAATATCCCTAAATGATACAGAGTCTCCAGCAATATTTCCCAAAGCCCAAGCATCCTTACACGGACACCAGTTGAACTCAAAGTTGGGTAGTATTTTTTTAAATCAAATTCCAAAATTACAGACGTATAAAGATAGTTGGGAAGAATAATTTTATGCCTCTAAAATGAACGTGCTACATGTTCTCGAACATTATCATTCCCAAAGGTAAGAATTTCCACAAATATAGGCAGTGCCTCGTAATCAATCACAACCTTTGTATTCTCATAGGCTCCAAAAAAACCTAAATAGGGTCAACCCTACTATAGGAGGAAGGGCCTGCAGTAAGAACTTACCATTTTGCAAGAACTGAGGATGAATGTTGTTCTGCAAGAGCTGAGGGTGAATGTTGTTCTGCAAGAGCTGAGGGCGAATGCGCGCATGATATCAGACGTTAATGTAGTTTTTAAAAAAATCATTTTTATGTAGCGCGCATTTGAATTTTAGCATTTCAAATCATTTTTATTTACATTTAATTTTTGCATTTCTAATACAAGTGACAAACAAATTTCTACAAGAGGTTGAAATTTTTACTAGATAGCCATGAAAGACTAATTAAAATGGCTTAAAATGCAAGTGGAACTTCAAAATAAATGTAATTGAAGGTTCTCTCCACTAAATTTTTGCAAAAGTGCTTACATTATTTAAGTTATCTAGGATATTTTTTTGTATTACACAATCAAAATTAAATAATGAAATAGTTGGGTAGTCTTAATGTTTCAAATTAGGACACAATTTTCAAATGGTGATGAAGTTTCATGTGATGATTAACTGACAATATTCTCCTTTCCTATCCTTGAAAAACTATACAAGGTTCCCTGTTGCCACATGAAACCCTAACTCATGTAGCAGCATAGGACCAGTCCTCCATTTTGCCCATCATAAGGCATTTTGCACATATTTGACGACTAGAATTTGCGGATTCCCGTTTTCCATGAGGTGCTAGGAAGGATAGAAGACTTAATTTTGACATTTGAAATTTTTTCAAAAACATTCTTACGCCCTTTAATTTCCACTTACCAATAATTTTGCAACACTAGTCCTCTTCGCAATTGCAAGGTTGTACTCAAAAAGTAAGGAAAGTTATTTTTTTGGCTCACTCAATGATCCAGGTGGATACTGGTGGCCACCCGCCTATTCCACTTGGGGCCCCACCATTGTCTCTTTTAGTTTTTCAGTTTCAGCACAACTTACTATTTTTAGCAGTTTTTTGGGTCCTGAACTTCCGGAGCCGTTTTGAGGCCCTAAACGACGTTTTCTGGGCATCACACCTCCAGCGAATATCATTATGTATCATTCCATTCCAAAATTATATTTGTGGCGAAATTTGTAGTCCTCGGATAGATCTTTCTAATGATGTATCATGTGCGTCAAACATAGATAGTATGCCAAAGTTACGTCCCTGGGAAGTTGAAACACCAATTTACCCAAACGGGGCCCATAGTTTTGGCGCTTCATCTCATAGGGTTATGTTTTTGGATGTTTAGGGTTATCCATTGTTTCTCAATAATAAATAGGCCCTAGAGCCTCATTTTAACTCAGTTCAGAGGCCTTTAGCCACCACATCTCTCCTCAGAGATAGCTACCAGTGCCCTAGCTAGTTTTATTTCCATTCTGTCTATAAGAAAATTTCAGTTCTTTGATATTAATAAAATGAAGTGTTATTCCCCTGCATCTCTGTATTTATGGTTATCTGTTTATTCTGTTGCATTCCTGCATAAATCTGGATCAGTGGTATCAGAGCGGTCTACTTTTTCTCGATCCTTCTTTGCATGTCCCCAACGAGGTCGGGGTATAAGGAGTTAGGGCTCGATCTGGTGGAACCTGCAATATCAGCCTCGCAAACCCCGACGGACGCCCATGGGGGAAGAAAAGAAAGATGAGGAAGCGGGAATCCTAACGAGAATATTGCTCGGAGGCCCTCGAAAAACAAAGGAACGCGATGATGGATAACTTTTCCCGGATCCTTCAGCGGCTACCCACTTCGGTGGCGCATACGATTTGTGAAACCAGCTCCAAAAAGAGAAGAAAAGAGATATCAACGCCTTAGAAATGAGCCACTTCGAGAGGGAAACCTCCAATACATTACATAAATGAACAATTCTTAGATGATACAATTTACAAAACCTCCTTTCTATATATAGGAGTCCATGGGGCCATAATGTAATCCTAGCCGACCTAACAATAATAATTTAAGGGCACAATAATAAAAAAATGGGGTTTATAAGGGTACAATAATAACAATAAGGGGGTTACACTAACAACAATAAGGGACTATACTAGTAATATAGGGACCTAACATGCCCCTCTCCTTCAAAAAAGTGTTGTCCTCAACGCTTGAGTAGCTCTGGGTGCTTCTGTATAAAATTCTCATTCTCCCATGTAGAATCTTCAGTGGGTAAGTTCTTCCACTTGATGAGATACTCTGAAATTGATCGATTCCGTAGCTGTCGAGTTCTTGTTTCCATGACCACTTCTGGTTCCAATATTATTTTTCCTTCCTCATCAAGTTCTGGCAATATTGTTTGAACTGGAAGATTTTCACCTATAACCTTCTTTAAGCATGAAACATGGAAAACTGGATGTACTCGCGAAGAAGCAGGAAGCTCCAATTTGTTGCCATAGTACCAATCTTTTGCAACACCTTGTAAGGACCATAGTACTTTGGCGATAATTTATTATCCTTCTTAGCTTGCTTGAGGGACATTTGTTTATATGGTTGTAGCAGTAAAAATACCCAATCTCCTACATCAAAACTTCTCTCGCTGCGATGTTGATCTGCCTGTTGTTTCATTCGATTTTGTGCCAAATTCAGGTTATCCTTTAAGAGTTGGAGAACTTCTTGCTGATGCTCGATGTGATCTTCCATTGCTTGAACTTTCGAATTTTCCCTTAAAGATGATGTGATTGATGGTGGATGATATCCATAAAGTGCCATAAATGGGGTCATTTTTGCTGCAGTATGGAAGGAAGTGTTATACCACCATTCGGCGAGAGGTAACCACTTGACCCATTGTGTTTGTTTATCAGATACAAAACAACGAAGATATCCTTCCAAACATTTATTTACTATCTCAGTTTGAACATCGGATTGAGGATGATAAGATGAGCTATGAGCTAATTGAGTACCCAAACAAGAAAATAACTCCGTCCAAAAATTTCCAGTAAAAATGGGATCTCTGTCGCTCACAATAACCCTTGGGCTTCCATGTAGCTTTTGAATTTTGTCCACAAATGTAGTAGCAACTGTACTTGCTTTAAATGGATGAGATAATGCACAAAAGTGTGCATACTTGGTAAGTCTATCAACTACCACCATGTTGACATTCTTTCCTTCGGACTTAGGTAAACCTGTGATAAAATCCATTGAAATCTCCTCCCAACGTTGACTTGGAATGGATAAAGGTTGTAGAAGTCTCGGGGTCTTAATTGTCTCCACTTTATTCTGTTGGCAAACCAAACATTCCGCCACAAACTTTTGAATATCAGATTTAAGGCCATCCCAAAAAAATTCTTTCTTCACCCTGTGGTAAGTTTTTAAAAATCCTGAGTGTCCTCCTAAAGGAGAAGTGTGCAATTCGAGAAGAATCTTTTGTTTTAGTTGGGAATTCTTACAAAGATATAAGCGATCTTTGTACCATAAGGAATCATTTTTCCAACTAAATGTATCATATGTACTAGGATCTTGCTGCAAATTTTGAATGAGTGTCCACACATCTTCATCCTTCTTCCATTCATCTCTTGCTTCGGTTATCCAATCTGGTTGGATAATAGAAATGGCACAAAGCAATGCTTCCACCTCTTCATTCTTTCTTGAGAGTGCATCTGCAACAACATTAAGCTTTCCTTTTTTGTAGATTATTTCAAAGTCATAACCCAACATGTTTGTGACCCATTTTTGCTGCTCTTCTGAAGATAGTCTTTGTTCCAAAAAGTGTTTAAGACTATCATGATCAATTTTTACCTTGAAGTGTCTTCCCATTAGGTAAGTTCGCCATTTCTTTAGTGCATGTAGTATTGCTAACATTTTCTTCTCATAAATAGGT
Organism: Pinus albicaulis; assembly: GCA_034641835.2. Classification (NCBI taxonomy): domain Eukaryota; kingdom Viridiplantae; phylum Streptophyta; class Pinopsida; order Pinales; family Pinaceae; genus Pinus; species Pinus albicaulis. The sequence continues at coordinate 524,503,699 of CM076572.1, read as the reverse complement.
TTCTGTAAATACTTTCCTTTGATTGGAGGACTTTCAAAAGCAATGGGTCTTCCTTCCTACATTAAAACTGCACCAATTCCATTTCTTGAGGCATCACATTCCACAATAAAGGTTTTTGTGAAGTCTGGTGTAGCTAAGACCGGTGCTAGGCACATTGCCTCTTTAAGACGTTCAAAGGCCTTAGTTGCTTCAGGAGTCCATGAAAATGCATGTTTCTTCAATAATGTTGTTAGAGGTGCTGCTATTCTCCCATAATTCTTAACAAACTTGCGATAATACCCTGTTAACCCGAGAAATCCTCGCAACTGCTTTATGGTAGTGGGGACTTTCCATTCCTTAATGGCTTTAATTTTGTTAGGGTCTACTTTAACACCCTCGTGAGATATAATATGACCCAGATATTCCACCTCTTGTACTCCAAAGAAACATTTGGATGTTTTTTGCATATAATTGTTTCTCCTGCAATAGTTTGAGCACCCTGTCAACATGTTCAACATGATCCTTCCAAGACCTGTTGTAGATTAGTATATCATCCAAAAATACTAGCACAAATTTTCTAAGGAAGGGTTTGAAAATGGAATTCATCAACCCTTGAAATGTAGAAGGTGCATTGGTAAGGCCAAAAGGCATGACCAAAAATTCATAATGACCCTCATGAGTTCGAAATGTTGTTTTTGGAATATCTTCAGTCTTCATTCTATTTTGATGATATCCTGAACAAAGATCCAACTTGGTAAAATAAATTTCTCCATGTAATTCATCCAATAATTCATCAATCACAGGAATGGGAAATTTGTCTTTAATGGTGAGCTTATTGAGCTCCCTATAATCCGGACACATTCGCCATGATCCATCTTTCTTGTGTACCAATACTACAGGAGCAGAGAAAGAACTTTGACTAGGTTGAATTATACCCGCCTCTAACATTTCTGCAATCATACGTTCAATTTCGCTCTTTTGGAAGTAAGGATATCTATAAGGCCCGATGTTTGGAGGAACACTTCCTGGAATCAAATGAATAGCATGATCATGATCACGAAAAATTTGGGAGTCCTTTGGGAGTTTCAAACACCTTGGAATGATTGTCCAAGACTTGTTAGAGATCTGCAGAAATAGATGATTTTGATGTCGGAACTTCTAGTGAGCATAATTGTGAAATTACGCCTCGTTGCTCTTTATTTAGAAGTTTTTTCATGACATTAGAGCTTATTATCCTTCCCGGCTTCCCTTCAATACCCCGTAATTCGACTTCCTTTCCTTCTGAAAAAAAAATTTCAAGAAAAGTTCTTGAAAATTAAAAGGTACCGTCCCCAAATATTGTAACCATTGTACTCCTAGTACAACATCAGCACCTCCCATAGGAATGGAAAGCATAGGACTATTCAATACATATTCCCCCATGGTTAGCTTAATATTATGGCATTTTCCAGAGCAATTTATAGTTCCTCCATTTGCAACCATCACTTGACATTTTGGTGCTGGGTATAGGAAACAATTTAATTCCTTGGCTACCTTACAATAAATAAAATTATGGGTGCTACCTGAATCAATCAACACTATTACCTTTTTCTTCTTGATTTTTCCTTCTATCTTGAGAGTTTGAGGAGTGGTAATTCCTGCCAGTGCATTACACGATATGGTCGGATTCATTTCGTCCTCTTCTAGGGCTAGTTCTTGGTGTATATCCTCTTCTTGTTCATTTTCTTCTTCCTCTTCACAATCTATGTAAAATAATTTCTTCTCAGCACACTTATAACCTTTAGTGTATTTTCTATCACAACTGTAGCAAAGCCCTTTTGCTCTTTTTTCTTCCAATTGTTGTGGTGTCAACCTTGTAGGTTGTAGAAATCTAAGCGTAGCCACACTTCCTTCTTTATAGAATTGAGTGGTAGGCTTCCTTGTCGCCATAATTTTACATTCAACTTTTCTTTCCAACCTGAATGCCTTCTCCAATGAATCAAGTTCCAGAACTCGAACTTCATGTTGAATGTTATCCTTTAAAGTGCCTATGAAGAGATCAATCCTGTGTTCCTCTGGAATATCAGTTACCCTTATATTCAATTTTTGGAAGTCCTCAATGTGTTGCCCCACTAAACCTTTTTGTTTGAGATTTATCAATTGGCTAAAGAAGGTGTTGCTCTTTGTATCCTCATAATGTGCTATCATTTCCTCCGTAAAAATTGACCAAGTGACAATTTTTTTACAGGAGAAAAGCCATCGATACCATACAAATATTTTTTTTTCTAAATGTAAAGTTGCAATGCGTACCTTTTGTGTGTTTTACACGTTATGGAGATCAAAATATTGCTCCATCTGTAGTATCCATGTTACAGGATCCTTTCCATCAAACTTCCTCATATCCATTTTTGGAATATGGTGGTTCTTCCCGCCAACATTAGAGTTTATGAAATCACGATTAACATTTATTTCGTTCTCATCATGAGGTTCTTCTACTATCTTTTCACCATTAGGAAACATTTCTTGTATCAACTTTGTCAAACCTTCGATGTCTGTTTTGAGATCATTCTTCATGTTTTCCATGTTGTCTTTCATGTCCGCTTCCATGCCAACCATCTTAGCTTCCATGCCTTTCTTCAAACCGTCCATCTTCACTTCCACGCCTTTCTTCAAAACTTCCATTTCATTTTTTGTTGCTCCTTGCGAGAGTGAAATTTGTTGCACTTGCTCTTGTAATTTTGATAGATCATGTTGCAATTCTTCATCTTCATGAGTCATAGTAGAGCCTTCTGAAGGCTTAATGGGTGTTGAATTATTTTTACAGGGCATCTTTTAGAACCCAATACTGCTATATATTCTACAATATGCCCTTGGAATCAATTCAAATTGATTCTTCAAGAAGACTCATGCAATTTGGAAAGAAAAAAAATATACACACCTTTTTCTTGCTTTTGAGGAACTCGATATTGAAATTGGATTATCTCTATGATTGCAGCACTTAAATATTTGAATTTTGGTATCAACGTAGCCCTCTGAATTATCTTTCAAATTCCACAAGTCTAACCTAATTTGGATTCTCCAAGACAAATTTGTGTCCAATCTCCCACAATGACCTAATTCTGGACTGGTTCAGTAGAGCGAACTTGTACGACTTGCCACGTGTCATTGTTTCGTCCTTTGTCTCTGAAATTGATAGCCAAGAAAGTAAAGTCAGTTTACTTGCGACCCCTATTTACGGCACTCCAATCCGATGCCCAGAGAGATATTTATTGAACTTTTCCCACGATCACCTCTTTGAGATGAAATTCAGGAGCCTAAAAAGACACTACCTTCCATAGATCATATCTCCCAAAATATTGTGAACCAAGCTCTGAAATTTTTTGATGAATTTCCTCTGGATTTCAGCTTTGCACCATACGAATTTTAGATTCTTAACCTTCGTAGAAAAAAAAATTATAGCGCAAAGGCCACAATGACCTGTTTAGGAGCCTGAAAAATGACCTAAATTCCATAGATGATATCTCAGAAAATATTGTGAACCAAGATCTGAAATGTTTAGACAATCTTCCTCAGGATTTCGGCTTCGCACCCTAAAAATTTCAGCTTCTGAAACTTGGTAGAAAAAAAGTTATAGCAAAAATGCCACGATGACCTGTTTGGAGCAGCGAAACCCTATAATCCAAAGCTCTGATACCAAATGTTGTGTAACCAGCTCCAACAAGAGAAGAAAAGAGATATCAACACCTTAGAAATGAGCCACTTCGAGGGGGCAACCTCCAATACATTACATAAATGAACAATTCTTGGATGATACAATTTACAAAACCTCCTTTCTATATATAGGAGTCCATGGGGCCATAATGTAATCCTAGTGGGCCACATTGTAATCCTAGCCGACCTAACAATAATAATTTAAGGGCACAATAATAACAAAATGGGGTTTACAAGGGTACAATAATAACAATAAGGGGGTTACACTAAAAAAAATAAGGGAATATACTATTAATATAGGGACCTAACAGCATCTGCATCCAGCAGCCACTCTGGAGGTGTGACTTATTTTAAGGTACAAGTAAATTTTGACATTCCCATATTTGAGGGTCAAATAGATGCAGATGTCATAGATAGATGGTTGAATCTATTAGAAGGATATTTTTCGGTTCATGACTTTTCCGATAGGGAGAAGATTATTTTTTCACTCCTCAAATCTTCCCCCCATGTCAAGGACTGGTGGGAAAGCCACTGTGAGAAAAAGGAAGAGACAGAACCCTCTCTGTTCTCAGTCGTACCCACTTGGAATTCTTTCTAAGACATCGTCAAGGAACAATACTATCCCGTGGGGAGCTATGAGGACAAGTACATACAATGGACCATGCTGCGGCAACAAAGGGATCAAGATGTGCATGAGCTGACGAATCTGTTCCATACCCTGCACACCAAGTTGGGTATCAAAGATTCAGAGAAACATCTGGTGCTAAAGTATCGCAGTTTTCTGCACAGATACATTCAGAGGTAATGGAGTTCCTCGACATCCCCTCGCTTGGTACGACATACCGGTATGTTGCCAAGATTGAGCAGAAATTCAAACAGAAGAAGCGAGACTTTGGATCTGTGAATCAAAAGCAAGGGAAAGGTGCTCCCAAACCACAGAACAAAGGACAGAGCCAAGGCACGGTGACTCAAGACAACTTGTCGAAGCCACAAGCAAAGAACAACACCGCAAAGCCAAAGAAGGACACGGGAAAGTGGTGTGAGTTCCATAAGAGCTCCACTTGCAACACAAGTGAGTGTCGGGCCAAGCAGTCGCTGGTGGCCGAGATGTGGGCTTCTGAGTCAGATGCATGCTCTGACTTTGAATCAAAACCTGACAAGGGGAATAACAAATGGAAACAGATTATTGATGTGGAGCCCAATGCCACTGTTGCCACTACAAAGATCCAGAAGGAGGAACATCTCTTCCACTCCCAGATGTGGGTAAAGGGCTCCCCGGTACAGTTCATTGTCGACAATGGGAGCCAAAAGAACCTAATTTCGTCAGATGTCGTGAAGCGGTTGGGCTTGCCAACCACAGCTCACCCACATCCATACACCATCGGGTGGCTTCACCAACGACAAGATCTCCTCGTCAGCCAGCAGTGCCGCCTTCCCTATAGCATCAAGCCCTTCACGGATGAGGTATTATGCGACGTTGTTCCTATTAATGTTTTTGATGTATTATTAAGACAACCATACTTGTGGAAGCTTCATGCGGTGTATGAGTCTCGGCCTTGTGCTGTTATTGTTACTTTGGGAAATAAATTTTACAGGATACCATAGGTACCACCTCCTGCTACTATCTCTTTGGTTACTGCAAAACAATGCAGTGAGCTCATTTCCAAAACCAGGAAATTCGTTTTCCTGATGATCCGCCCCCAGGGCAAGAAGAAGACTATGGCCACGACCTCCAAAAAAGGCTCCTCTGCACGACAATAACAAATGGATAAGGTTGTGGAGGAGTACGGGGACATTTTCACCTCACCCACAGGGGTTCATCTACACTGTCAAGTCAAGCACCCGATTGATCTGACCCCAGGTGCGCCGCTACCCAATGGACCGATATATCGGTGCTCTGTTATGGAGAACGATGAAATCAAGAGGCAGATTCAGGAGCTGCTGCAGAAGGGTCACATCCGACCAAGTTCATCGCCCTGTGGGAGCTCGATAATTTATTATTGTGAAATCATAGTTCTAAATTATCTCTTATTCTGTGAGCAATGTAATCTATTAATTGTAAGTAGATTCATTATAAAAATTCAAACTGATTTTAGCATGAATGATGACAATTTATATATTAATTGGTTTTTAAGAGTATTTGTATTATGTAGGAGCACTGGAAAGATAAATCGGGACTTCATTTTATGTTTTCCTTATTTTATTGGGCTGAACTAGAGAAAATTGAATATGAATAGTGAGTTAATTGTAAGATCAATGGGCCAAGGCCATACATCAACATTGACCATAGTGGGGAAGTATAAAAGCATGGATATTCATGCAAGTATAGTTATTAATGTAAGATCAAAGTTAACTCTTAGCTTCACTAAAGAAATAGAAGGCAAAGATCTAGCATCAATTGAAATTCACGTGAAAAAGTAGATGAAAAATGTACAATCATCCAATGGAGAGGTAATCTATAATTATCCAGTAAGACTCTTGGCTATGCCTTGAGACTAAACTAATTCTCAATATTTTTGAATAATCATCCATTGGAATTTAGTAGGGAAACCATAGTAAATCATTGTCCAATGGCCATGCAAAAATATAAAAAAAATAATATTTGTTGGTTGTTTTTCAATAGGTGGACCATGATGGGACCACTGAGAAGGTGGGGGTGTTTTTTTAATCATGGAAGTGAGGTTTAGTAGATTGATAGTCAAGTTACCTTTCCCTATAAATTTTCTCGATCAAATTATTCATTCATTGAACTTTGATTCATTTCTACTGTTTTGATACACAATCTAATCCAGTTGAGTCTTGAGTCTTCATTGAGAATGGCATTCATAGGTTGTGAAGAAAGAGGTTATCATGCACATGCACTCTTCTTTTCTTGGTATCTTTGTAACTATGTTCAACCCAAGTTCTATATTTTTAAATTATCATAATAGTTCATGATTATTAAGATTTTATTTTGTCTTTTAAGAATTTTAGTTTAATTATTATTAATCATTAAATTAAATATATATATATATATATATATATATATATATAGTTATTATAGTTATTAAACTTTCAATAGAATTATTAAACTTTCAATGGTACATCAACTTTCATACATGAGAACCCGGATGCGGGTGAAGTTGGTAGTGTTTAACGTGATGGGATGGGGGTGTGGCATAAGGGGAAGCCACTCACCCACCCGCAAGAGTGCTGTAATTCAGTTCTTAATGTCGACTGATCGGCGTTTAATGCCATTTACTCCTGGTGCTCGAATGAACCATATTCCCGCTCCTCGATACACATTTGCATGCCGCGACATGGCTCAGCCTCCAGTTCATACTTATGGTGGTTTATTGCAGTCGATTCACAGTTGCTCGATAGACTGGGTTGTTATTATGGAGCGTCCCTCTGGTCTGAACAAAATTCCCCCGTCTGTGAATCTGTGGTCCGCTCCAGGAGCAGGGCTTTCTAATGTTCGCACTGTAACTAGTAAGAGGAGCTGTCTCAATTGTTGTTTGGATTTTGGAGAAAATCTCCACTTCTCCCACGCTGATTCCTGCAAGCTTGCTTGTGTCAACCTGTTGCCCCTCTCGCCTCAGTCTTCTGTCCATATTTTGCCTCCCTGCCCTGTTGTCTCGAGTGTGACTATGCCGTGCCTCAGGCAGAGAATGCGCTGCCGAAGAGGCTCCACGAGGCGCCAAATTCGACACTCTCCCTCCACCTCTGACACCTCCTCTGTCTCTACCCCCCACTCTGACAGTCAACCTAGAGGGCGCCTTCTCCGCTCGGGCCATCGCCTTGCTTCCCCCACTCCTTCCGCTCCTCCTGCTCAAACCCACACCGCGCATTTTTCCTTTAACAACACTCTCAATCGACCTAGGGTGACTGCCTCAATTACGCTCGTCTTTCGTGAAGAGCCTCAGGAAATTGTTCCTAGTTCTCGCCCGGCGGAATGCAGCCTCTCGGTGGCTCAGGATTCGACGCAGTTTGTTGGGCTGTAGCACCCTAATAGTGCGGACGTGTAGGGTCAGATGGGCAAGGCCACAAAGGACCTGGCGAACAAGGAAGCGGTGGGTCAACCTACTAAGAGGCAGGACGCAATGCAAGCGAGCGAGGCGCAGATTACTCCTCCTCCTCCCAAGAAGGTGATCCATTCTATTGCTAACCTATATAATGCTGACGGGGAACCAGATGAACTCTGGTGCAGAGTTGTCTACGAACCTCCTGATGAGTAGTTCCTCCTCTTCACTCTGGTTTTTTGCTCTATTTCTGCCCATTCTTATGGGCCTGTTCATGTGTTTCCTGCTATCTCTGAAAATGCATCTGTTTTTTTTGCTTCGATATGGTCTCCAGTACTACAATTCTCTGGTTCCCCTGCGCGGTATTTTTCAAATGAGATGTTTCAGACTGGTTTCCCTCATGTAGGGCAGTCTTCAAACTATGGTTTTTTGTTTCAAATGCCACAACACTCGGTAATGATCAGGCTTCGGCCCGCTGTACTATACTCCTTTTGTTAATAGAATTACTTTTACTTAGAAAAAAAAAAACTTTCATACATGAGAAAATAGATACTGACAAATGGTACATCATGGCCTGATTAATTTCACTCAGCAATTTCAAATGGTATAACATTTACTCAACAGTAATCATCAATTTCTGCACACAGAGACTAATTTCTCTGGAAGCCTGAGATTTCTTTGGCTTGTTATTCTTATAACTACATAGACATAATTAATAGAGAGATTGAGGACAGAAAAAAATCTAGCGCTTAGTCTCCACTACTCAACATGATTTTGTGAGAAATAATACATAGATTGATTTCTCTAAGTGCCTTAGTGTTCTTTGGCTCATTTTTTTAATCACAACAACAATAAAAAATGCACTGAGGATTTGTTCTTAGTCTGATTATGCAATTTTTATAAGACAGATTATGCAATATTAATAATAAACATAAATTTATTGCAATTTAGGGAAAGCTCGTTCATGTTTTTTTCTTTATATGGGAAGGTTACTTGATTTTTGAAGTAATTTTTAGTAGATCATAGCATATATTGAGGAAATATTAGTTTGACAAGAATCAGTTATTTCTCTTGAAACTTTAGGTATTAAAAGTCCATGACACAGATATATCACACTCCAAAATCCAAAGAAAATGGAAGAGCGTTCAATTTTTTTAATCAAAATTTTATTAGTGAAGGGTTAATTTATTACGAGAACATCATTAATGAAGTGAAAAATTTTAAACGTAAATTTTATTGACTAGAAAAATAATGACCAAAACATTAAAAAAAATTGTGTGACGGGTAAAGAGAAATCCAAATTCCAACCCTGCCTGCCACTTGGTGAGTGGAGGTTATTCACTTTTCATTTACAGCTTACCAGGTTACTCATGTTACCAATATTTTCACATGGCTCACTTTTAGGTGACTACTTATTGTACTTCTTCTTTATAAAGAACAATTGGTAGATAATTGTATATATTATTTTAAATCTATAACAAATCCAGGCAACAAAATTACAACAAATAGAAAATTATGCAAAAAATTCACCAATGCACTACTAATGTGTGGATACCCTATCATTTCTTAGATCCTCATAACTTACCAACACCTACTATATTGGTATACACATAATATGGCATTTACCTAAAGTATTTCATATGTATCTAGAAGTAAATAAGTTGTACGACAATTGTTATGGCAGATATAAGATGTGTATTATAGTTTATATTTCAATTTTTCTTAAGTAGCATGCATGTGCGGTCCATATAGTGACTACAATTACCAAATATATTTTAGTGAAGATGTGAAGATGATCTCTCATTAGGTCCTGATTACTTAAAGCATCATTAATTAGCTTTCCAAATGAATAAAATATGTTAACAAATTAGTAAAAACTAGGAAAACAAATCATGCTTAAAAAAATATGGCACAATGAGTCACACTCTGAGATTTATTTAATTACTCATCAAGTGTCGCTACAACATATATATGATCACCATTACCATAGAAATGGGACATGTGATCATCATTTTGGTTTCGCCAATGACATTCCACATCATGAGCATTGTTTAGGGTTGATTGTGTTGATTTTTTTTAAACAAATCATTTATACATTTTATGGAAATTATAGACACAATTTATAATCACATTACAAGATCATGATGTATGGATATTCCTTATCATTTCTTAGATACTCACAACTTACCAACACCTAATATATTGATATACACATCATATAAAATTTACCCCTAGAATGCCACATGTATCCTAAAACAAATTAGTTGTATGGCAATTGTTATGGTGCATATATGATGTGTATTACAGTTTATCTTATAATTTTGTTGAAGTAGCATACAAAAATTTACATAGTGATATGAGAACCACTCTCTAGAGTATACATCGATTTTGTACACATGGCTTTTCAGTTTCTTTTTAAGATATATCATTGGTGATGCTCACATGATTATATAATGAACCATTAAGTTGAATGACCCCGATGTCGGGTATGTCACGTTCTCAAAAAATAATCCTAATCTTGAATTTTATATAACTTGAATATTTATATTGTATATAACTTTATGTATTATTTGTATAATTTGAATGGATAGTAAATTATATACCTGAATTTGAATGGATCAAAATTTACCTTTAACAAAAAAAATTACCACATTGAATTTCCAAATTAAGTAAAATTTTAAACATCTTTACTCTTTACTAAATTCAATACCATTTCCTAAATCAAAAGAAAAGAGTTAATTAAAAACAAACAATCAAAATCCAAAATCTTTTAATATTTATTTTAATTAAATATTTGTAAAATGAATATTTAAAAAGAAAACACATATTCTATGGATAAATTAAAATGTTTAAAGACATAAATATTTCCCCATCAAAGTTGCAATATTTTAAAATTTAAATAAATATAAATATAAATACACATGAGGTATGGTAAATAAATAAAACATATTTTTATACTTACTCCAGGACTATGGTAAATAAATAAAAATATATATAAACTAGATGTATGGTAAATACATAAAAATTCTTTTTATATTTACTCCATAAAAATTTTTATATTTAAAAAAAAAAATTAAAAAGAGGTTTTGTTTAGATGAAGCCTATGGGACTAATACGATGGGACAAATTAATATTGATACCATGGGCCAAATACCATATTTATAAAATAAGTATGGTAAATAAAAAAATATAAAAGAGGTATAAAGAGGTATGATAAATAAATAAATATAAAATAGGTATAAAGAGGTATGGTAAATAAATAAATATAAAAGAGGTATAAAGAGGTAAGGTAAATAAATAACAATATATCAAATAGGATTATAAATAAAAATCTAAGTATATAACAAGCTTATGAGCCAAATACCATAGTAAATAAAAGAGGTATGGTAAATAAATAAAAATATAAATAAACAGAGTTATGGTAAGTAAATAAAACCTCTTTTCATATTTACTCCATAATCTGCTTTATATTTATGAATATTTATGTTCATTGGTTTACATAAATAAGAAGAAATACAGAGAGAGAGAGAAGTGGAGAGAGAGAGAGAGTGATAAGGGAGAGATGGAGAGAGAGTGTGTATGTTTACGAGTGAGATAAAGAGACAAAGTAAGATGTATGGAAAGAAGGGGGGAGAGAAGAAAAGAGAAGGTGAGAGGGAGGGATATAGTAATGTAGTTGGAGAGGGAGAGAGGTGGAAAGAGAGAGAGAAAGAAAGGGAGATGGGGGAAGAGAGAGGATTAGAGAGAGAGAGAGAGAGAGAGAGAGAAAGAGAGAGATGGGGGAAGAGAGAGGATTGGAGGGAAAAAGGAGAGGGAGGTAGGAGAGAAAGGGAGAGAGAGGAAGGATGAGAGAGAGGAGGAGAGTGACGAAGGAAGAGAGAGTATTGGAGGGAAGAGAGAGAGAGAGAGATCAAGGAAGAGAGAGGGAGTTAGGAGAGACAGAGAGAGGAAGGACAAGAGAGAGGACTTGAGAGAGAGGAGGAGAGAGGGATTGATAGAGAGATGGAGTTGGAGGGGGAGAGATGTAGGAAATAAGAAATATAGAGAGTGAGGAGTGGAGAGAGAGAAGGAGTGAAAAGGGAGAGACAAAGAGAGAGTGTGTATTTTTGGGGTTGAGAAAAAGAGACAAATAAGGAGAGATGGAGATAAGGGAGGGAGAAGGAGATATAAGAAGAGAGGGAGGGATATAGAAACATATTTGGTGGGTGAAGAGAGAGATAGAGGGAGAGACAGAGATGGGAGAGAAAGGGAAAGAGAGGAAGGAAGAGAGAGGATGTGAGAGAGTGGAGAGAGGGAGGGAAAGAGAGATGGACTTGGAGGGAGAGGGAGGTAAGAAGAAAGACATAGAGAGAGAAATGTGGAGAGAGAGAGAGAGAGAGAGTGAGTGATAAGGAATATGGAGAGAGAGGGAGAGAGGAAAAAGGGAGGAGAGATAGATATTAGCGGGGGAGAGGGAGAGAAGGGGAAGATAGAGATATAGATGGAAGGTGAAGAGAGGGAAGAAGAGAGAGATGGGGAGAGGAGGGGATTGACAAAGAGATTGATATATATGGAGCGCAAGAGCGTGTGTGTTTATGGGGGTAAGATAGAGAGACAGAAAAGAAGAGATGGAGGGGGATATAGATATGGATGGAGGGTGGAGAGAGGGAATAATAATTCTCACACTAGATGGATTGATATAAGTGGAGATGGTGATCTATAACCCTATTCGATTATTTGCACTATATGCATCGATTTTAGTGTAGATATTTATTTCTAATGATATTTTATTACTTGCACTAGATGCATTGATTTCAGTGTAGGTGGCGATTTCCAATACAATTTGATTGCTTGAACTGAATTTTTTTATTTCAATTTAGATGTTGATTTATAATTATATTTGATTACTTGCACTAGATGAATTGATTTCAATGTAGATCATTTCTAATCCTATTTGATTATTTGCACTAAATGCATTGATTTAAGTGTAGATGGAGATTTCTAATCCTATTTGATTTCTTTGAGTAAATGAATTTATTTTAGTGTAGATGTTGGTTTCTAGAGAGAGAGAGAGTGAGTGATAAGGAATATTGAGAGAGAGGGAGAGAGGAAAAAAGGAGGAAAGAGAGATATTAGCGAGGGAGAGGGAGAGAAGGGGAAGATAGATATATAGATAGAAGGTGAAGAGAGGGAAGAAGAGACAGATGGGGAGAGAGGGTGATTGTCAAAGAGATTGATATATATGGAGTGCGAGAGCGTGTGTGTTTAGGGGGGTGAGATAGAGAGACAAAAAAGAATATATGGAGGGGGATATAGATATGGATGGAGGGTGTAGAGAGGGAGGAATATTTCTCGCACTAGATGGATTGATATAAGTGGAGATGGTGATTTCTAATCCTATTTTATTATTTGCACTAGATGCATCGATCTTAGTGTAGATATTTATTTCTAGTGATATTTGATTACTTGCACTAGATGCACTGATTTCAATGTAGGTGGTGATTTATAATACAATTTGATTTCTTGCACTGAATATTTTGATTTTAATTTAGATGTCAATTTATAATTGTATTTGGTTACTTACACTAGATGAATTGATTTCAATGTAGATGATTTCTAATCCTATTTGATTGTTTGCACTAAATGCATTGATTTCAGTGTAGATGGTGATTTCTAATCCTATTTTATTTCTTTGAGTAAATGTATTGATTTTAGTGTAGATTTTGGTTTCTAGAGAGAGAGAGAGTGAGTGATAAGGAATATGGAGAGAGAGGGAGAGACGAAAAAAGAAGGAAAGCGAGATATTAGGGGGGGAGAGGGAGAGAAGGGGAAGATAGAGATATAGATGGAAGGTGAAGAGAGTGAAGAAGAGAGAGATGGGGAGAGGGGGTGATTGACAAAAAGAATGATATATATGGAGTGCGAGAGCGTGTGTGTTTAGGGGGGTGAGATAGAGAGACAAAAAACAAGAGATGGTGATTTATAATCCTATTTGATTATTTGCACTAGATGCATCAATTTTAGTGTAGATATTTATTTCTAATGATATTTGATTACTTGCACTAGATGCATTGATTTCAGTGTTGGTGGTGATTTCCAATACTATTTGATTGCTTGCACTGGATGTGTTGATTTCAATTTAGACGTCTATTTATAATTATATTTGATTGCTTCCACTAGATGCATTGATTTCAATGTAGATTATTTCTAATCCTATTTGATTGTTTTCATTAAATGCATTGATTTCAGTGTGGATGGTGATTTCTAATCCTATTTGATTGCTTTGCGTAAATTCATTGATTTCAGTGTAGATGTTGGTTTCTAATCTTATTTGATTGCTTGCATTAGGTGCATTGATTTCAATGTAGAAGTTATTTTCTAATCTTATTTGATTGCTTTCATTAAATGCATTGATTTCAATGTATATGTTGATTTATGATTTGATGTAATTGGATATATGACGGTACATTAATTTTAAAGTGATTGGATTAACAATATGCATTGATTTTAGTATAAGCACAAAAAGTTATTGACAATGTACATTGATTTTTGTGTTATAGTAATTTAACCTATTAATATTGGAGAGCAAGAGAGACAAGGTATCATGTTTACTACAACAGCTCGAGCTAAAGATTTAATTGGTTTATGATTTAGATTTTATTTTTCATATAATTCATATGAAAAGATAACAAAACTAACAAGGGTGACAATAAGAATAGTAGAGGAAAATAGTTTGAGATTGATCACAATGAAGACTATTTGTAACATGAGTACTTTCTTATTATTCACATTTTCTATCTTTCAACACTATTATTGTCACTTTGCATTCAAAAAAATTATTTCATCATTTTTCATCATTATAGTTATTAATAATATTTATCATCTCAAAAAACTAAGGTAAGTAAGAAAATTTAAAATTAAAATGACCAAGTTAATCTCAAAAATATTTAGCATATTTAAAATGATTATATTAATATTTGATATATTTACATATTATTGATAAAATTAATCATATCTTCGATAGATTTTCCTTGGCAGTACACGACTGAAACCAGCGTAGATCCATCTTAACTCCGGATCTATCAAGCACCGAGAGGGATCAAATCTCTCGAGGTGAAAACCTTTTCTCAAGTTTTGCACTCAAAAAAAAGGTTTTCACCTCGAGAGATTTGATCCCTCTCGACGCTTGATAGATTCGGAGTTAAGATAGATCTACGCTGGTATAGAATTTACCCCTAGAATGCCACATGTATCCTAAAACAAATTAGTTGTATGGAAATTGTTATGGTGCATATATGATGTGTATTACAGTTTATCTTATAATTTTGTTGAAGTAGCATACAACAATTTACATAGTGATATGAGAACCACTCTCTAGAGCATACATCGATTTTGTACACATGGCTTTTCAGTTGCTTTTTAAGATATATCATTGGTGATGCTCACATGATTATATAATGAACCATTAAGTTGAACTATGAAATTATTCCTCACAACACACACATATTGATGAATTAATAATTTTTCTCATATAATTTTTTTAATCTATTTTGAAAAATAAAATAAAATTATATATAATTATTTCTAAGAAGAACAAGAGAGAGTTCCTTACCATATCTTCGTAAAACATATAATAACGACGTTTGGAGGCAATTGCGACGTTTGGAGGCAGCCTTCTAGCGACGCTTTGGGGCATAATGTCGCAATTGCGACACTTTTTCTAAGTGTCGGTATTGCGACACTTTTCTCTAAATGTCGGTATAGCGACGGTTTCCCAAGATCAATGGCTCAAAGTGAACCCGATAACTTACCTTTTCCCCACACCTTTCCTTTTGATCGTGGCCGTTCGCTCGTTGAATCCAGATCCGACGGCGCTAATACATTTTCGCGCTCATAAAGTAATCGTTTGATGTTTTGGCAAAGCCGCACGAAATGGGTGGTTTTTCCAAACCACCCACTCTTACGTGTCGCCACCACGTTGTATCGCGTTCGAAAAGCTAGTTTTCGCTTACCACCATTTACCCTCGCGAATACCACTGGCGGTATTCCCTAAACCTCACCCATTTAACCCGAGTTTAATGTCATTTAACTATGGTTATACCATCGTTTAATACATTAAAATTATATTTTTCATTCAAATTTTCACCTTTTCGCTTTAAACCTGTAAAAACATTGCAGAACCGTTTTTCCTCAAAATCACGCCGTTTGAACCCTGAGAAACTTTGCAGAGCCATTTTCAACCTACCAATACCATTTTTCGACGCCCATTGCCCTGAATTTCCATTACAAAGTACTACATTGTCCTCTGCGAAGCCATTTTCAAAAAATTGAAGACTGAGCACCTCTGCAATGTCTTCAACCGAATTCCGTTGGTTCTCCAGGTAATTTTATTCGAAGTTGCCCTCTGAGATTTCAAAATTCCTGTCGATTTCAAATAATTACCAAAGTTACTGCAAAAAAGTGTCCATTTTTCAGGGAAAACTCTGTCAAAATTTCCCTGGAATCCCTAATTGCCCTTTCTCGCAGTTTTTTCCATACCCTGGTCCGTTTTGCTATTGAAATCGATTTTAAATACACGTCCTGAGCTTTAAATTCCTTGCATTTCCTAAAAACCCTGCTCAGAAACCCCATTTTCAGTAGAAATTCGCCAAGAAACCCCTGTTTCTCATAAAGGAACTTAGCAAACCGTTTAAGCTTGCTTCGTTCATTATTAAAAATGACCAAGAAACAGGTAACCCCCAAGAATGGAGGCCCAAAATCTCAAAAGAAGTCTTCTGCAAAGATTCCTCAGCCTATGTCCTTCAAAATCGACAAACCAACTCCTGTACTCACGACTGATTCTACAGAAGTGGTCAGACCAGTCCAGCCTCCAGTCATTTCTCCAGAGAACAACCCTTTAGTTGATCTAGACTATAGAATACCAGACCCTAATGTAGAATTTAACTTGTTTGATGTCTATAATTGGTGTTATGGCAAATCAGTGGAAAATATTGACAAAGATATTCCAATTTGGGAATCTAATCTGCTTAGATATATTGTCCCTCTCACTCATTCTGTTCCTGACTTTATCAGATTATGCCAAGCCTATTATATGCCAGAACAAAGATGTATTGTAAACAAAGAAAAAGAAACCATGTTTTACATCACTGAAGAGTTGATAAATTCCATGCTGCAAATGAATCATGACCCCAATTCTGCTTCCCTATCAATAGAAGATTTAACCCAACTATATCTTGACTTGGATTTCAATGCTAGATTCAAAATATACCAGACTTTTTGTCCAAATCAAGTTGATATTCCTAAGTTAAATCCTCTTTTCGACACCGTTGATTTCCCAGATGAAACTAGACAGATTGTCTCAATGCTCTCCTTCATACTAGGATACCACAGTGATGAATTCACTGATGTGTCTATCCTAGGTTTTATGTCAACTCTAAGCCCTGGTCAATCACCATCCATTCAGTTCAATTTTGCTAAATTTATTGCTGAAAGTATGCATTATCAGTTATCCAGATTACCAGAAGAAGGAGTTTTCAGATACTCCTCTTATCTACTCCACCTCTTCCTATATTATCAAATAGATAAGTTTCCAATTGAATGTGAGAAAGTGGATGCAGAAGGAAAAGTTCTATCAGTAGTATTTTGGTCATCTATTCTAAGGAAATGGAATAGAAAGTATAGTTTTACAGATTTCAATGACTCATTTATAGCCCCTGCTATGTATCTCTTGGAAAAAGAGGAGATCCCTAGGATCAATGATGAGACAATAAGAATTTTGCAGTTATCAGAGAGCTACAAAACTGGAGATTGGTATTTATACAAAAATCATACAGAAATCAGAGTGTATGGCTCATCCCTGGCCCCATATAAGTTACCCAGATTTGTTACTACAAGAATATTTGCTTTAGAATATCTGAGACAACTATTGAATGTAGATGAAATCAACTTCATAGCTTTCAAGAAAAAGACCCAATTTAAGCCGAAAAATCAAATTGGGCCATTCATTGTGAATAACAGAGAAGCTGCCAATGAGATAAATGTCAAACTTAAAGAGTATAAGTTCCCATGTAGTTTTACATAGAAGTATGACCCACAAGGTATTTTGAGTGCAATAAGGGTAAAATGTAAGTTGTCTGTTTACTTGCATGATCCTAAGCCCCATATTGAAAGATATGTAAATAAAATTGAATGGGAGCCAAACACCCTATCCGATGATGATTCACAGGCAGTACAGGTAATACAGGTAGACAGTGGCAAAGGCAAACAGATTGAACAGACAGTACAGGTGGCTTCTACAAGCAAAGATACTGATAATGTACATAAAAGAGACAGAGAAGGAGATAGTTTCATAGCTGAGACTATTTAGGACATAAAATTCAGAACTCCTTATAGTAAAAGAAGCAAGTCAACAGAAGAAGAAAAGGATAAGGCTGTAAATATTGATATAAATGATGAAGCAACAAGAATAGTCACTCAAACATTAAAAGAGCTTCAAAATATAAAAATTGGAACACAACAAAAAGATACAGTCATGAAGGAAAACCAGGCTACTACCGATTTTCCTCCTTCTTCTTAGGAAACTGACAATACAGAGTCAGAGATTCAAATCAGATTCAGACAAATTAAAGAGAAGAATGAAGACCTCAAGAATCAAGCTCATTCTAGATTTCTTAAGGAAAAGCCTAGAAACAAAGACAGGCTTCTTTCAGCATTTGATTATTCATCCAATAAATTGGTAATGTCATTCTTGAAGCCTACAGTGGCTGAGCCAAAATTAGTGGCAGATTATTTCAAAATAGATCTTGAACTGGATGCAGATGCCATTCATGAATTAGATCAAATTGAATTTTATAGGAGAAATACTGAAATTCTATATTCCAAAATTGTCAGTAAAACTATGAAATCAATTAGGCTTGAGAAAACAGTGCTCAACCTCCAAAATCAAATGAGGTTGGACAAAGCCTCACTGTATGCTAATAATTTAAGAATAAAAGCACTAGAAGATATAGTGATTGAAGCAGGGGGTGACCCAACCAACATTGAAGGGGAAAAAGTCTTAATTAAACAGAAAAATGAGGATATAGCTGCTCTTAGAAAACAGTTGAAGTTGCCTCAGAGTGAAAACTCTCAAGCAAAAGAAATTCTACAGCAAAAAATAGAGAATGATTATTTAAAGCAGCTTGTACATCAAATGACAGATCAGATAAAAAAAATGGAAAGTCAAATAGAAGCTCTAATGAAAGAGAATGAAGAACTAAGAAAAGCACAACCAATGGTCATTCCTACAGTGATCCCCACTGTAAACACTGCTATACCATCTACTTTGGCAGAACACTTGGCACCGAAAGGAGTACTGCCAACTACAGTGCCAATTACTTCTCTAATCTCTGCCTCTTCTTCTTCATCATCACAGAGGAGCACACTACAAGACCAAGATAAAGAGATTCTTAGTTTGAAAAGCACTATGAAAAATTTAGAAAAATCCAAAAATGATGCCTTGATTACTTCTAGAGGACATGAGCAAAGGGCTGATCGACTACAAGAACAGGTAAAGATTATGCAAGCACAAGTAAATCTTATAGATCAAGTGGCCTTTATAAAAAATCATTTATGGACCAAAATTATTGATGGCATTCATTTTCAATGGCCTTCAATTCAGATAATTTATGAACAGAGGGAGTTACTTCAAGTTGCTAGTGCAGAGATTGACAAGACTAAGAGGGAAATTGACAAAAAACCATCCCAAGAAATCCAACTCATAGCTTTTTTAAACAGTAAAACCAGGGAAGAGTTGGAAGAATTGAAAATTGTTGATAGAACAGAAACCATTCTTCAAATCAAAAAGGTCCTGAACAAAAGAAACATAATGAGTAATCTAAAGGACTGGTGTAAAGACATGAATTTATCCATCTCAAGATTTTTAGCCAAATACAAAACATTGTCAGAAGCAGGTTTTCCTGATATTCACGCATTGAATGACAAGTTAATGCCTCAGAAAGATTATGATCTAAAAATCAGAAATCATGCAAAAGAGAAAGCCAGACAACAACTGCCTCAAGGATCACCAACAGGAAAAATACTTCTTCAGTATTTTGAAAATCTGTTCTTTTTAGATAATGAGATCAAGCATATGTTCACTATCAAGCCTAACTTTTCCAAGTATACAGAGGCAGATGAAAGTTACAGAAAATTGAAGGCTATGAAGATCCCCTCTGTAGAAAAGTGGCAAGAATTCACATATCTGATGTGAATTTAATGGATAAAAAACAGGAAATTCACTTGGAAATTCATTTTTTACTGTTACCTCAAATGGTAAAAATACAGGGCTAAAGTGAACAACAACAATCAGTTCAAATTAGAATAATCACTTCTATTTTTGCTTGTAAAAAGGTAACAGCTTGCAAACTGTTTTGCAGCTGTCCCTCTTTTTAAGTTTTCTTTCCTATTTTTTATTAAAACATTATCTCAATTCCTGAGATATTTTGTAAACATTTTTTTGTATAAATACTTCACAATTCAAAGTATTCAATGTGAATAAAATTTCTCAAGACAACTATAGTTCGTTCTCTCTACTTGGCATTTTAATGTTTTCTACTTTGTTCGTGCTCTCTACTTGGCCATTGGCCTGTGGGTGATATGGAGTTGTAATCTTGTGCTGAATGTGGTAGTTTTTCAATGTTTCAGCTAATTTATTACCTACAAATTTTGGTCCTCCATCTGTGATTATGTCCCTTGGGAGACCATAGCGCACAAATATTTCGAAAAGAAATTGTACTACAGAGTCCTTTGTAGCTTTTGAAAGTGCCTCTGCTTCGACCCACTTAGTGACATATTCGGTTGCAACTAGGATGTATGTTCTTTGGTTTGAGTGAGGAATAATAGGGCCAACAAAATCAAGTGCCCAACGTTCAAATGGTTCAATCACTAGTTGAGGGTTCAAAGGCATTTCATCAGACTACCCAGGGCGTCCTACCCTTTGGCAGCTATCACAAGCCTGCACGAATTTTTTGGCATCCTTAAAGATGGTAGGCCAGTAATAGCCTGCTCGTAAAACCTTATGGGCAGTTCTACAGTTCCCAGTTAGATCCCCTTCTTCAATCTTCTTATCTGTAGCTTAAGGATTCTTAAGTGCCCTTTTTCTCAGATTCCATCCACTCCATCAAATCAAGCCTATAATTAGCCTTAGAAGGTCACCTATCTTGCCCTTAGCACATTTGCATCTCTGAGCCTTATTTCTTAGTTCTGCTTGCCTAGAGAGTTGACTCCATTGCCCAATATTCTGGTAGATCCTTCTGGTTTAACTTGAAATCTCTTTATTCCCACCAATCTTTTAAAATCAAACCCAAATACACAATCATAGCTAGCCTAATATCTGTTACTAAAACAAAGCTAAATCATACAGAGAGATCCCTCTCTAGGGTTCAAGAAGGCTAGATCTTGAATTCCCAAAGCGGTTCTTGGCTACCCCTGGTGTTCTTAACTACAAAAATCCCTATCCCACAACCTGAGAATTACTAGGGTGATAACAGGCCTTGGGGGTATTATGATCCTTGGAGGAAACTCCCACAGCTAGAAGAGTTGACAGAGAAAATTGGATCGAGTACAAAGGTGTGGCGGGTGGGTTTTACCCTGTACCAATTGTTATGGTGCATATATGATGTGTATTATAGTTTATCTTATAATTTTGTTGAAGTAGCATACAACAATTTACATAGTGATATGAGAACCACTCTCTAGAGTATACATCGATTTTGTACACATGGCTTTTCAGTGGCTTTTTAAGATATATCATTGGTGATGCTCACATGATTATATAATGAACCATTAAGTTGAACTATGAAATTATTCCTCACAACACACACATATTGATGAATTAATAATTTTTCTCATATAATTTTTTTAATCTATTTTGAAAAAAAAAAAATTATATATAATTATTTATAAGAAGAACAAGAGAGAATTCCTTACCATATCTTCGTAAAACATATAATAGCAAGAAAATTAATCTATTGAAATTTCATTTCCAAACATATTCATGGAGTAAAATGAATATTAAAAGGAGATATTCATGGATTTACCTATAACATCACCTCATAATTAAGAATGTAAATGTACAATATTGATGATGCATAGGTTAGGAGAAAATTAATCTATTGAAATTTCATTTCCAAACATATTCATGGAGTAAAATGAGGATTAAAAAGAGATATTTATGAATTTACTTATAACATCACCTCATAAAAGTGTAAATGTCCAATATTGATCAAATTTATTTATATATGATAAATAATAAACCTTTATCTCACATGTATCATATAATCTTATAAACAAACAATTGCACCGGGGGTGCAATCCTCAAAACTTTTAAACTGTCTAATGTATATGTACCTATTTAAAGTATTCAGGGCACACATTAAAAATGCCCAAAGTGAAATATTTGCACATATGTTATATATGATCCAATGGTTTAAATAACTATCGGGCGGTGAAACAAAACTTATAACAAAATATTAATAAAACTATATCATACGTCCGGACTTAAAAAAAAATAAACCCGATTTCAATCACAAATTTGCGTTCCAAAATAGCCTGCTGATGTCACCCTAATTTGTGATGCGAAAACTTCATAGAATACGCCATATAAAAATTCGGGTTCGTTTTTTGGATTTTCGTACGGAGGAAAACTGTGACGCGAAAATCAAATTAATTCCGCCCTATAATGTTTCAGGTCCAGAATTCCACAATGCAGATGGGCCAAAAAATAACGCGATCTAATTGCCTGCTTCCACGTGGATGGCTGATTTGGTCTGTGGTCTATGGGACCACGTTCTTCTAAATTAAAATATCCCACGTTTACTATTAAATTTCTCTGTTTCCAAAACAATACAACGCTCTATTTTTAAGTGTGCAGGGACTGTGATTTCAAAACCAAAATTGACTATTCATCAGTTTTAGAAAGCGGCTGTTTGACAGAGCCATTCAAATAGATTTAGAAAGCGGCCAGAGGACAGGGTAGGTAGTTGAAATTAATATTTCAACATCCCTCATTCACTGAGAATATCCTCCTTGGTGCCTTCTTCGCCGGACTACGATGTGTTCATCAACAGTCGTGAACCCGATGTCCGTTTCTTCGCCAGGCATCTTCACAACAGTCTTGTTTCCAAAGGATTGTGAGTCTTTCTCGACAGCATAGAATTGCAGGCTGGACAATCCATACCTTCACAAATCAAAGACGCAATTAAAGGAGCCTCTCTCATTATTACTATTTTCTCTCCAAATTATGCGCAATCGCAAAGGTGCCTCCATTAACTACTCCTCACGCTGCTCTGTAAGCCGACCATTTTTGCAAAGGCATATAACTGTCGTTATACCGACGGCGGCCAGAGATTCGCTGACGGATCCCTCTAAACGTCGTAATTGCGACACTTAGACATTGTGTCGCAAACAAAGCGTCACTATTGTGACGGCTACCTCCAAACGTCGCAATTGCGACACTTAGACATTATGTCACAATTGCGACGTTTGGAAGCAGTTGTCGCAATAGCGACGCTTTGGGGCATAGTGTCGCAATTGCGACGTCTTCCTTCAAACGTCGTAATTGCGACACTTTTTCTAAGTGTCGGTATTGCGACACATTTCTCTAGACGTCGGTATAGCGACGGTTTCGGGCGGGATTGAAAAATTTTGGGGAAATTTCCGACATTTGGTCAAAAGTGTCGGAACCAAGGGTCAGAATTTCCGCCAAATTTACTAGTGCTAAGACAAAACTTAAAATTTAAAGCTTGATGGCATTACATGACCACCTGTGTTTCTTACAAGACAATATACCATCAGGCTATATCAAAATGCCAATGTAACCAATCAAGCAGATGCCTTCTTGATTGATTCTCCTGATCAGATGCTTTGGAAAACAATAGATACTTGCAACTAGGCATCCAAAAGCATAGTTGACCATGATCTCCTTCATCACTGAACACTGTAATGATTACCTTCACTGTTGACTGTAATAGATTTGTCACTGGATCCTGAAAAACATGAATATTTTCCTTATGCTGAAGAGACAAGGTGTCCTTTTTTCTTGATTCTGATCTCTCTTCATAATATAACTCAGTAAGAGTGTGCTCCTGGTCTTCAAAAAATTTTGAACAAGTAGGTGAGTAGATTTCCTCTTGAAAAAACATTTCAAAACATGAAACATAGGAAGAAGAATCTGAATGGTTATTCTGATTTCTCTGGTCTTCTATAGTCTGAATATATTTTTGATCATCTTTATATGATATAACAACCAGATTATCATGTTCCTTATCACATTCATTAATCATAAGAAAAGAAACTTCAAATGACTCTTGAAATCCAAGACTAAACTTTCTATCATCTACCAAAGATTCATCCAAAGGAACTTTTTCACTTACTTGAACAAAGATCTCAGCTTGTTTTTCATAGAGGGAATGGATTACCTCCTCGTGGAGACTCTTCTCTGATGGAATGAGAACACTCAGGTCTATAACTCTGTTTTCTTCATTTGAGGTGACCTTAACAATATAACTCTCCTTTATGGGATCTGGAACAACATGTTCTTCCTCATCACATCTTAACTCTAGATCCAGCTTAACTTTATCACTATGTGAGATTGGAACATCATTTTCCGGCATCTTGTCCTTTATTTCAATCATATCTAAAATAAAACCTCTTCTTTCATCGTTTTCAGCTGTACAAAGATCTTCAACATGCTGCTCTTGACAAGTATCCTCTAAATTTTCTGTATGCTGCTGAAATGGATTTTCATACAGTGCTTCCATAATTTCTTCATCCATCAATTCATCATCTCCATAAAAATTCTCAAAATATTCAATGAAACTATTAACGTGTTCACAACAATTCTGCACTAATATTAAGGATGGACAAGATTCTTTATACCTTTCAAAGAATATTGTATGAAAATATTTTAAACAATAAATAGAAGAAGGTGGAAAACTTTCATACCAAGATCGAGCTTCATATTCCAGAGTAGCCATAAACATCTTCATCAAACAGTCTTCAGGAAAATCGATATTTAATTTATACACATGGATGTGAAATTTCACCAGATGAAGAGCAGCGTCATTACCTTCCACATTTCTGAACATAGGCAAATTCTGAAGCCAATCCACCTCAGGCATTTTATTTGGAAAACCTAGAATGTGATCTTGGCTCATGGGAGCGTATCTTCTTGCAACCCTTGCCATCTTGAAAATCTTAAAGCTATTGATCTTCCTGCAGTGGAGTCACCATGAAGCATTGATTTCTATATTTTTCAGTGAATGGAGTTGCCAGGTGAATGATTTCAGCCTTCTGATGTCTGATCGTTGTCCACCATCAACAATCAGATCTAAACTTGATTAGATTTTACTGAGGAAACCAGATGTTCAGTTCATAAACTAGACCACAGATTGACTAAAGCAGCATTCATCTACTTTCGCTGATGCAAAGCAAGAGCATTTCGAAGGCTACCTGGCTAACTTCAGGCTCCGTATGTAGTTTATAAAGCAAACAACAAAATTTTCTTCCCCAGTATAGTTGCCAGAGAATGTTAGCTCCTGAATTGGATCCCAGGCTAAAAATGGAAAAAGAGGGTAACAAACTAAACCATGCTCAGCCTTGTAGCTAGCCCTACAAGGACAGGAGAGGGTTCTCTCCGTAAAGATAGATATTCAATAAAACACAACAGTGGACTGATATTAGGCTAGGTAAAATGATGGGAAAAAGGTTTTAATAGAATAAATGAATGAATTTCAGGGATGTGTGGGATTAAAAAGGAAATTTGAAACCGGGAATTAAATCAGGACACAGGGTATTTCATGGGGCAAGATAGGCAGGAAAATTAGCAATTAAAATTCAAAAAGGATGGGATGGAAAGACTAGTGAGGAGCTGAAAAGAGCACGATCAATGGATTATTTTCAAACAAAAGAAAGAAAACACTGAATATGAATGTTTTCCCAAGGTAGAGCATAAAAAATGGATCCTACCTTTCTATCTTGAAAACATTTCAAAAGCAAATTTTTATGGATGAATGGAACACATAACACTTCACATATGAAACAAAGGAGAAAAAAAAATACTAAATATCATACCACATGGATCCCACAAATCAGATCCACATATCTTATTAATCCCGATCAAACTATACAATGGAGCGCAAAATGTTCTTCCACACTATTCCCATACTGCTGAATACAGAACTCAGACCTATGATTTACAATTACAATAAATAAGTTGAAATGTGGGAACATGGATACACAGAAAAAGGGAGTTGTTCTGACAGCTCAAAAACTGAAGTACAATCATAGAAAATAAATACAACAATCTGCCCCTAAAAATAAGGGACAACATTACATTTGACCACTTGGAGATTTCGCTGTTATGCTGTATCAAGGAAAAATAGGCAATCCGAAAAACAGATTCCCTACTTTGCTGCTACTGTAGCAATCTCTATTTTATTTAGCTCTCGGCATTTGACTGTCGCTTTTATTTCCTTTATTAGTTTGGATAAAACTGAATTTTTAAATAAAATGTTGTTCAAAATAAAACTGAAATGAAATTATATGCTTTGTGAAGGGAAAAATTAATTTTTAAATGGATAGGAGCGGAGAAAAGGAGGCGGGACCCGCATCACAATTGGAATCGGAAGGGGTGGGAGGGGGAATACAATCATATAATAAAACATTTTAAAATATACATTGCACTGGTACCAATCGTAAGTGCTAATCGCAATCGGGATTGGGAGGATCAGGGAGGTGTGTTGCATGAAGAATCGCTGATTGCGACGAGCGATCAATCGCATCGGGGAAAAGTAATCGGCGATGGGTAAATGGGATGCGCGATTGATCACTACGATTGGATCGAAGGTGCCATTGGGTCAAGTGCAAGACTTTTGCGATGCGATCAATCGGAGCGATTGAATCGGGGGTGAGATCGGCGGGACTTAACACTATCGCATCGGAGTTTTTGAACGATGGGTCAATTGGGGCGCTTGTGTTGATATTGCGATGAGATCAGGGAAATAACTAAAGGCGGTGGGTTTTAAATATAAGTTATATTTATATTACAATGTTTCAAAATCATGGAGGGGAAGTGGTTTGGGAACAGATTAATGTATTAATGCGATTTTTCCATTGGAAGGGGAAAAAGGGATTTTTAGGGGGAATATTAAACTTTAAACACAAAATTAAGAGGAAAAATGGGAAATAGGAATTATATGAGGACATAGGGAATTTTACTTCACTTAAGCATAAATTTTAATCAGGAAGTCAGTTTTAAGAGTGCAGTATACCATTGTAAATCTCTTTCCGGGATTTTTCTAATGGATCTGCTTGGAAGATAATTTGGCATTGAACATGCTGTGAAAAACTCCTCCGAAGGCAAGATGATGACTTTGTGGAGATGGCAGCTTCTGAGTTGTGACTTATTACACATGATGATATAGAATTACATAATGAATAATAATAAAGGAAAAATATCATGTTTTCACCTCAAACCATGGTTTTGAGGTGAAAATTACATCAAGCTGAATAAAATGTCTCTTTGATATTACAGGTGTTGTGACTTTGAATTTATTGACTTCCTCATGACCTTGTTGATATTTTTTAACATTTGACTCATTAATTTGACCATGGTGAGACCTTAGAAACTAATGAGACCCATCCTATGACCTACTGATATGATTTTGAGAATGAAAGTGACTAATGATTGAAGACCATAGAGAGGAAAATCAACAAGTACCTCATGAGGGAAAACTGGTAAAAAATTACTACCATCAATGAATCCATGACCTAGCGGAATGGTGAAAATTATTTGGTATGAGACACCTAATATGAAAATGCAAAAGAGAAGTTTTGATCGCTGATGGCAGTATGACTAGACTGACACTAACAGAGAGAAATAGGAAAAGGGGTAAGTTTAGGCTTTGGGGAGTTTCATTCAATTAGGCATAATTTTCAATCCAGGAGTCAGTTTTGAGAGTATAATATACCATTGGAAGGCTCTTTCTAGGCTCTTTATTATGGACATACTTAGGACACGATTTCACATTGAAAACGATGTGGAAAATACCTTTGAAACACAGGTTGGTGGCTTGGTGGAGATAGAAGCTTCTGAAATGGAACTTATTACATATGAAGACATAAAATTCCATAAAATATGGTAATGAAAACGAAGTGCCATGTTTCACCTCAAAACATGGTTTTGAGGTGAAAATTACATCAAGCTTAATAGAACATTTCTTTGATTTTCCCAGATGCTATAACTTAGAGTTTATTTGACCTCCTCATGATCTTGCTGATATTTATTGACACTTAACTTATTAATTTGACCATAGTGAGACCCTAATACCTAATGAGACTAACCCTATGACATAATGACATGAATTAGAGAGTGAAAGTGAATCATGACTAAAGACCATAGAGAGGAGAATCAGCAAGTATTACATGAGGGAAAACTGATGAAAGGCCACTACCATCAATGAATCCATGACCTAATGGAATGATGAAATTTTATGCTGTGGGAGTCCTAATATGCAAAAGCAAAAGAGTAATTTTCATCACTGATGGCAGTGTGACAAGACTGACACTAACATTGGCTCCAATGGGGATGGTAGCTCCTTGGAGGTGCCAAGAACACCGTAGACCAAGTAGCCTTATCCATTGGGCATGGAGTCACAATACTAAAAATTGACACAATGCAGACTGACTCTGACTCAAACTATGACTGAAAACTTAAATTAAACCAGCAAACTTTACACATATCATTTAAGTTTTATAGCCTTCACCTCGGGCCCCAAACTTCAATGACTGTGTAATTGAAATCTGACCAAAAATGACATGGTATATACAATGATTGTGACATAGTTTCTAATCCATTATCTTCAACAGTGGTAGTGCTTCAAAAGCCTACCATTCACTACTCCTCTAGGGAAATCTTAGCCATCCATTTCTGAGAGCAAGAAAGCATTATGTCCCCTATATGTTGAAATCGTGTATGGTCCTTTCCATAGGTTGTCAAACTTACCATGCTTCCCTTTATCCTCATTCCGTGCATCCCATCTCAACAACACATCATTCAACTAAAACCTTTCTTCTTTGGTCTTACGGTCATAGATCTTTTTAATCTTCTTTTGCAACTGAATAGCGCACTGAGAAACTTCCTCTCTTGTCTACTAAAGATGGATCATTTGATTGATCCTTCAGTGATTATCATCTTCTTCACTGCCAGCTTCTTGCAATAATCTCATGACCAGAATTGCAAGCGATGTAGGAAAGACAGCTTCAGTACCATAAACCAATTCAAAGGGTGACATACCTATGGATTTCTTACTGCTGACTCTATCAGCCCATAACGCGTTGATGAGCTTTCAATGCCAGTTCCTTTTATTTGCCTCCAGCATTTTCTTGATTATATTTATCAGAGACTTATTTGATGATTCGGCCAGGCCATTGCCTTGTGGGTAGTATGCTGTTGAATGGCCCAACACAATATTGTATTTGTCACATAAATCCACCATCTTCTTAGATTTGAATGCTGTTGCGTTATCTGTTATGATTTTGTGAGGGCAACCAAAACGAGACAAGATATTTGATTCTAAAAACTGAATGATTACCGTATCTGTAGCCTGCCTTGCTGGAACGGCCTCGATCCATTTGGTGAAGTAATATGTACCTGTCAAGATCCATCGATGATGTGCTGATGATGCAGGATGGATTTCCCTGATGAAATCGAGTCCCCATTGCTGAAAGGGAGCATTTACTGAAACTGGTTTTAAAGGAAGAGGAAGCAATTTCCTTTTTCCTTGGAAAATTTGACACTCATGGCAGCTCATCACTATTTTATACAAATCTGAAAACAAAGTGGGCCAATAATATCATGCTCTCAACACTTTGTTAGCTGTAGTTTTCCAAAAACAATTACCACCACAATCACCTTTATGGAAATCATGCATCACTTGCTGAGCCTCATCTTCAACCAAACAATTGAGCAGAATTCCTCCGGGATATTTCCAATAAAGAGAACTGTTTAAAATACATAATTTAGCAGACTTAAGTTTTAGTGATCTACCTTTTCTTTTAGACATCCATGGAGGTGGTGAAATATGCTGAAGAACATAAACAATATCTAAATACCATAGGGATTGTAGAAAAATTTCTGAAACTGGAACAAGAAAACCTTCATCCTCATCCTCTGACATTGTTGTTATGAGATTCATATCCAAATCACACAGGTTTGATTGGGCCATTAGCTTTTCCAAGCCTTGTCCTTTGATCAAATTCATGGGTTTAATCTCCAAATCATATTCCAACATTGCTGCTATCCACTTACCTCTTCGACCTTCTGGATCAATTTGCATCAGGACATCCTTCACTGCTGCATTAGGAACATATGATATTGTATGTGAATGCAGGATGTATACTCTAAAATCCTTCAATGCTTTTATAAGGGCCAATGCTTGTTTCTCAATGATATTATACCGCAAGGCAGTATCTCTAATAGTCCTACTGAAAAAGGAAATTGGCTTTTCAATCTGATCTCTCTTTTGCATCAAAACCGCAGCCATAGTATGCTCCGATGCAAATGAAAATATAATGAAATCTTGAGTATAGTCAGGACTAATCAAGACTGGGGCATTAGATAGAGCAAAATTTACCAGATTAAATGACTTGATAGCTTCCTCACTCCATTTGACAGTGCTATCCTTCTTCAACATGTTAGTCATTTCTCTTAAATATTCAGCCAAATTGGGTATAAATCTGCGCAAGAATTTCATCTTACCATTGAATGCTTGAATCTCCTTTTTGTTACGTGGGAGGTCTATGTGCTGAATTTCCTCCACTCTAGAGGGATCAACGCAGATATCGTCTTTAGAGATGATATGCCCCAACATCTTGCCTTCATCCATAGAAAAGAGGCTTTTCTTTGGATTGAGAGAAATCCCAAACTTTCTGCATCGCTGAAATACAACCCTCAAATGGTGCAAATGTTCATCATCAGAACCAGAAAACACTGTCAAATCATCAAAATAAACAATAAGAAAAACATCTTTTTCATTGGTAAAAGCAATATCCATTACTCACTAGAAAGTGGCTCCAGCGTTCTTCAGTCCAAATGGAATTTTGGCATATTGGAAAGTTCCCCAGGGTTTTGTGAAGGCAGTTTTGTCTTGGTCCTTTTCATGCACCAAGATCTAGTTATAGCCTAAGTAGCCATCGAGTAGTGACATCCTTGATGATCCAACTACTCTCTGCATAATATGGTCCATCTTCGGAAGTGGATAGTTATCCTTTAAGGATTATTTATTCAGATTCTGGAAATCTATGCACAACCTTATCTCTCCTGTCTTTTTACGTACCGGGACTAAATTTGAAATCAAGTCAGAAAATCTAATTGGGAAAATGATACCAGCCTTATACAATCTATTTACCTCTTTTTCAATGGATGGCAATAGCTTTGTGTTGATTCTTCTCAGCTTCTGCCTAAATGGCTTCTGATCTGGCTTGATGGGAATAGTATGTTGAATTATATTTTTGTCATACACCTTCAAATCTAAATAATCCCACACAAACACATCAGAAAATTCAAAAAGTAATTTAACATACTGTTCCTTTACCTCAGGGGACAATGCCTTTGATAAATTCACCATCTTAGGTTTGTCAGCTGTTCCAAGATTCAATCTTCAACTCCTTTATCAGTAAGCACCAAGCTCGGTTTCTTTGCAAAATCATCCTAATCAAAAATCTCCTCTAAAGGTATTATACCTCTACGAATTACATTGTCTTTCAACTACAATACATCCATCTGCTTTGCTTCAATTTCTTGATCATCAACGTCATAATCACCTTCTATAGGGGTATCCTTGAATTTTCCTTCACTCTGCAAAAAAGCATTGATTTCATTGTCATCCCAAAACACTTTCCAATACCTTAGATTATCCGGAATAGCAGGCCTATGTTTGAAATAAATTTCAAATTTTTTGCTGGAATTCATTGGAATTTTCAAATTGCTTGCAGTAGTGGCAAGAGAATCAGCAATAAGATTTTGCATTCGGGGCACTGCTGTCAAGGTGTACTCAGGAAATGTCCTCAAGATATCAAGGACTGCATTTCTATGGGCCCTCAATCGCGGATTTTTTGCTTGATACTCTCCTTTTACCTGTTTGATTATCAACTCCGAATCTCCAAAGACAGAAATCCTCTTTGCATTTAGCTTCTTCAAAATTTTCAAGCTTGCAATCAAAGCTTCATACTCTACCTCATTGTTAGAGCAGTCAAAAGCCAACTTGTAAGCACATACTCTAACATTACTAGGAACCTTTTCAGGCTGGAAAAACAGGGCTTCGAATCCATATTCCTATACTAGCACCATCCTTACCAACAACTCCATCAAAGTCCATGCTCCAAAGGCCCTCTTCTTCTTCTTCTAGATGCTGAAATTTTGCTTCTTTCTCCACTTTATCTTGACTGATTTTTTCCTTTTCCTGTTGTTCATTATCCTTTTTCTGCTGGCATGCGGGAAGCTCAGAAGTGCTTGCTGCTTTATCTTTTTCCTTTTTAAGGACTTCCTTAAAATTTTCTGAAATTTCAGGTATCTCATCTACTTGTACCAGCTGAATATTTTCATCATTAAAACCACCATCTAAATATAATACAAATGACTCTAAATCTGTGTGGACTGCATTAATGGGATGATTTACTGGCTTATCTTTGCTAGTGATCATGTATTTCATTTTCTTCTCCCTATATAGTTTTCTCAACTGACCAAACACGGGAATGGTGGCATAAGATAAGTCAAGCTTCATAGTTCCTTTAAGTTTCGCACCCCAAGACCTAGATAGAATCATTCCAAACCGTGGTGGAACATCGGCAACAACTACATCCATAAAAATATTCTTGGCTGGGATTTGGTCTAAAGATACTACCAAGTCTTTAATAAGACCAATACAATGGACCCTACCTGATTCAAAGGAATACAGATCATGGTATTTGCAGGTAATATCAAGTCCCAACTTCTCCATAATGGCTTTGGGCATCAAATTGTGTGAGGCTCCGGAGTCCAACATAGCATTATGTAAAATGAACTCATGCAATCTAATACTCAGGTAAAAGGGAGGGAATTCACTTTCTTTAGATTGATCTTCTGTGGATGGACCAAAAATGAGTTTAGGATAATCATCTTCAACATTTACCATATTTGATACAGAGTCTATTTGCAAAATTCTAGACACCTGATGTTTATAAGTGTTATTTTTCACCAACTCAGTCAAGGGCATGGATACCTTCAGCCTAGAAATTTCATTTTCTAAATTAAAAGAAGGAACTTTTTCTACCTCTTTAAGGGGAATATCTTTCTTCTCTACTTGCTCCTTTGCTGCGCTATGCTAGTTCTTTTCATTTGCTGAAGATGGCTTGCTGGGGGAAGGATCAGCAAGCTCTTTTCCTTTTCTTTCAGTATTTGAAGAATCATTTTTCGATTGTAGCTCTTCTCTTTTCTGAATGGGACTGTGCGGCACATCTCTGCTCCTCAAAGAGTACTGCTTCTATTGCACTAATAAAGCGTTCATGTATCCTCTTTGGTATTCATCAGAATTTTCTTCTAACACTGTATCATTAGCCAATATGAAATCTTCATCTTTTCGAATGTCTGTAATCGCTGTATATTCCTCATCTTCTATGAGAAATATGGGCGCACCATCGGCAGTGAAGAAATGATTGGCTTCAATCACAGGATCATCATCATCATCTATTTCCGTTCCTTGATCATAATTTTGCTGCAATGGAGTTCTGATCTGTTGTTGTGGTGGTGCTTGGTCCTGCGCTCTTTGTTCTCTTTGTTTAATTTTGAATTGTGGATGTTGATGTCCTTTGAAATTCAGATTCCTGATTTGTGCTTCAGGTCTATTCTAAATAGTTAATCGATCAACCATCTTCTCCACTGTCCGGATCAAAGTGTCCATCTTACTGTTTAAAGGAGACACCTCCTCTTTCATAGTTACTCTCTTTTCAGCTTTTGCTTGAGCTCTTTTGGCTAGCAAATTCGCTTCTACACTCATAGATATCTTCTGCATGTCCTCAAGCGTGGTGGGATCTCTTTCTCGTAGCTGATATGCCATATCAGCATCGAAACCATCTGGAAAATTGAGAAAGGCTAATCCCACAAGGGGTTTAAGATTGGCGGAATAGCATTATATATAGCATTAAATCTTACACAGTAATCCTGCATAGTTTCACCCACATTTATTTTAATATTTTCATATTCAGACAAAATTTGGAGTGGGTTTTTCTTTACCTCCCACCGATCTAAGAACTGTGTATGTAACTCCTGCAAGGTGTGGATAGAGCCTGCTGGTAGATATCTAAACCACTTTCTAACTTCACCTCCAAAGCTTTGGACAAACAACCTTGTGGTTACATTCTTTGCCTCTACCTCATGAAGATCAAAAAATTCACTCATCTTATCAACATGTTGCTGGGCTATGATGCTTTGAATGGCATAAAAGATAGGAATCTTAATTTGATAATCAGTAGGAATATCATTCAATTGCTAAGGTAAAACTAGGGGTGCATACCGAGCAACCATGGCTCGAGGTGGATTTACAACAGTGTTTGTGCTACTAGGATGCAAGGGAGGTGTTGATGGAGGAGTTGAAAGCTGAGAATTGATTGATGGGAATGTTGATGAATTAGGGGGAGGAAATGTTGTTCCTGATGACTCTGAAGGCTTAGGGATATTGGTTACAATGATGGATGACTGAGGGGAATTCAAAATATAATCATCAATTGATGTATGTGCCCTTTGAACTCCAAGATCGACAAGAAATTCTGGATCTAAAACTGTGTCATCAAGTGCAGTTTCTGACTTACTTCTGAACAAAGAAAGCTCAAAACATTCATCAAAAGAGAGGTATTCTACAAACAACCACTCACTAGGCCAAGTATGGGATCTGAAAATAGGTGACTTAGTGACCCTTCTTGTCTTCTGACTATTCTTGGAATGAGATTAGGATTTTCAAACACAGGGGGAGAATTTGGATCTGGACTGGCCCTTGTGTATCTTCTTGAATCCAGTGTGGTTAAATTTCTATTGTACAAGGTTTTATTTTAGCCTAGTAAACTCCGAACATCATAATCCAGAGTCCAGGAATCTCTATTGAAGATATTACTGGGGCGGTCAATCTTTTGTGTTACTAAATTCCCTGGTATGGTCACCAGAAATGTTAGCACCTAATTTGAACCTTAGGATGAAGGAAGGAAAATCAGGGTAACCTTAAACCATGCTTAGCTTTGTAGCTAGCCCTACAAGGTTAGGAGAGGGCTCTCTCCAGGAAAAGATATTCAATGAAGTATAAGAGTAAACTGATTTTAGGCTAGGTATAATAATGGGAAATGGTTTTTATAAAATTTCAGGGCTGTATGGAACAGATGGAACAATTTGAGTCTGGGGAATTAAATCCAAGATACAGGGCATTTCATGGGGCAAGGTAGGCAATAATTTTAACAATTAAGTTTAAATAATGATGGGATGGTAAGACTAGTGGGGAGCTGAAAAGGGCACAGGAGATGGATCCTTTTCAAACAAAAGAAAACATAGAGTATTAAATGATTTCCCAAGGCAGCGCATTAATAATGGATTCTACCTATCTATCTTGAAAGTATTCAACCAAAAAATGTGAATGAATGAATGGTAAACATAACATTTAACATATGAAAACAAAGGAGGAAGCAATGCTAAAATTCATACCACAGGGATCCCACAAATCAAAGCTGCATTTCTTTATTAATTCCCTACCAAAACTATTACAAATTGAGCACAGAGCGTCCTCAGTTATTTCCAAACCTTTTCCACACTATTCCCCTACTTACCCCTTACAAATGATTGAAAATTACATTAAATAGACATAAATTGAGGGAAGTAGATCCACAGAAAAAGGGATTTGTTTGACTGAATTTTGAACATAGGAAGAAAACCAACGATCTGCCCCTGAAAAGAAGGAGCAACAATATTTTTTTGAACATCTGGAACATTCGCTGTTACATTTTCTTTAAACAGAGGAGAAGACCAACTGTAATGATCTCTATGCTTCATAATTAGCTCTCGGATTTGACTGTTTCCTTTCTTTTGTTTTGAAAATGCCTTCATACCGAGAAAAACCCTTTAGAACCAATAAATCTGAAATATGCCTTTAATGAAGAAAAGTCTCCCTTTGAATGAAAAAGAGCGAAAGGAAAGGGAAGTGGGCCCATATGCGATCGCAAATCGTAATCGGAGGAAGGGAGAGGATGCAACATATAATGGAGTGATTGATAACTATTATGCGATTGGCTATGGGGGAAGACGCATGGGATAATTGCAATCAGGATGGAAAGGGGAGCAGGATTGAAATGACGTGACAAAACTTGAGATGCGATTTAAAAAAAATGTGATGGGGAACGATGCGATAGTGGAAAAACTTTGTAAGAGCGAAATAGACAGAATGCACCCTTCACATAGGGAGAAATATTTTTCACTGGAAAGGAGTGGAAAAGGAAAGGCTTTTAGGTGGGACCAGGGGAGTAAATCGCAATCACAAAGTTAAAAAGGAGCGGGTTTAGCACACAACAGAGGAAATGTGATTGTGATGGAGGAAAAGCATTTATAAAATAAATAAAATGAATTTCACGCTTTACAAAGGGAAAAGGCCCTTTTTTTTATTGAAAAGGCGGAAGGGTTTATAGTGGGCCCCAAAGGGAATCACAATCGCAAGTCGGAGGGTGGACCGGTTCAACAGATAACAGCAGGGATGCGATTGCGATGGAGCGATCAATCGCATCGGCAGGGGAGTGTGGAGTTTCAAACATGGTAGAATGGAATTGCACAATGCGATGAAACACTTACGAAATATTAAAATTTGATTCATGACACTTTACAAAGGGAAAACCCTTTTTGCTTGGAGCGGGGCGGAAAGGCCTTGTGGTGGGACCCGGCCAATCACAATCAGGAGATCGGAGGAGCCAGGTCATGAGTTTTAAGAATTTCGAAGTCGCGATGTGATTGATACGAGGTGGATCAATCGGAAGTTAATTCAATCGCATCAAAGTAATCGGGGAAGGGCGAATCGGAGGGGGTCGATCGGGACGTGCGATTGCAGTAATGCGATCGCAATATGGGCCTTCGGATCGTTGATCGGATAAACGGTCTAGATGTGATCAGAGTGGGTTAGTCGTAATATAGGATTGATATGTTGCAATTGGATCAAAAGGAGGGGTGCGATCGGATCAGAGGGGAAGGGATTCGATCGGATCAAAAGAAATGTGATTTTATAATGAAAAACTTTAAAATGGTATGAAATAAAGTGTAAGGGAGAAATAGGAAAAGGGGTAAGTTTAGGCTTTCGGGAATTTTATTCACTTAGGCATAATGTTCGATCCAGGAGTCAGTTTTGAGAGTATAATATACCATTGGAAATCTCTTTCCGGGCTCTTTCTGATGGACATACTTAAAACACGATTTCACACTGAAAACGTTGTGGAAAATACCTTTGAAGCACAGGGTGGTGGCTTGGTGGAGATAGCAGCTTCTGAAATGGAACTTATTACATATGAAGACATAAAATTCCATAAAAGATGGTAATGAAATCAAAGTACCATGTTTCACCTCAAAACATGGCTTTGAGGTGAAAATTACATCAAGATCAATAGAACATTTCTTGATTTTCCTAGATGCTGTAACTTAGAGTTTATTCGACCTCCTCATGATCTTGCTGATATTTATTGACACTTAACTTAATAATTTGATCATAATGAGACCCTAATACCTAATGAGACTAACCCTATGACCTACTGACATGAATTAGAGAGTGAAAGTGAATCGCGACTAAAGACCATAGAGGGGAGAATCAGCAAGTATTACATGAGGGAAAACTGATGAAAGACCACTACCATCAATGAATCCATGACCTAATGGAATGATGAATTTTATGGTGTGGGAATCCTAATATGCAAATGCAAAAGAGTAATTTTGATCACTGATGGCAGTGTGACAAGAATGACACTAATAGTACATACATGCATGAAACAAAATGCTTGCATGGTTAAATTGGAAGTATGACTATACTTAATCATGTTTCCTTTTCATTTAGTTAGTAATAGGAATATATTAATTTAGATTTAGATTATTTTTCTTTTTGCATTTATTTTATTATTTCAGATATTTAATAAGCAAGTAATGATTCCAAGTTTTTCTTAGCATCTCTTTTCATTTTCTGGAAAAGTGGCTTAGAACATATCAAAGTTATTATATATTTATATCATACACACTTGTGAAATCACTTTATTTTCTTGTTTTGACAAAACTTCATCACATTGTTAAAAAATGTTATATGAAGAAATTCCCATGATTTTCTACGGCTTAGAAATTTTTTGATTCACAAGTATTTATGAAAAGGTGCATTTTCACCACTCTTGTCCTATGATGTAAATTTTAGAAGGATGAAATTTTAAATTTTATTAATTGGAATTTTAAATTAAATAAAAAAATGATGTCGAACATATGTGAATTTTGAGAAAAACATGGGAGAACTTGAAGATTTATGAGGTAAATTTACAGTAAATATTCTTCCAGGTATGTATTAACAAGTTCATCTTCATCTGTTGTTAGTTTCTCTTATTCATATTTTACTTCTTGTTTCTGTTTGGTTTCTTTTTTAAGGTCTTCATTGACTTGATTTTGGGGACTTGAGATAAGTAAGCAGTAAACCATTTCTAAATCTACAACATGTTCAAGGAACTATTTGTGGTTTCGTTAGAATTTGGGTATTCTTTAGTTTTTCTTCTATTAATTAAAACCACGATAGGAATTTAATAAATTATCGGAAGACTCATATCAAATCATTATAATATCGTAACTCTCCTCATAAGAAAGTTTCGATAAAACCATTCTCCTATCAAATATTCACGATAGTTAATATAACTATTAAAGGGGATTTTGTTAAGAGGAAAAGTTAAGCTAAGCACTTCTTTGTGAATATAATAATAAAACGCCTGAGCCCACAGGTTTTACACGTAGAATTATCAGAGCTTCTGAATATTAGAACTTTTCATATAAGTATCACTCATAATACTCTAATATCCCAGTCCTCTGATTCTCCAATAAACCCCTCCTATCCATATCGGAACTTCATATCGGCTATCACTCTTTTCAACTACCAATATAAAATATCTAATACAAGACCTCTGATATCCCTTCCCGATTATATTTTTATTCGTTATGTTTTAACAATAAAAGCCTATCAAAAGTTAATAATATCACATGTTTCAAAGATACAACCATAATATCTCTAATATTTTTCTTCCGATAAGCTCATGTATGCAGACCCACATAAATTCATGTTTTTCACTTAGCAATATGAGTCAATAATCATATTTTTCCTCTCATCGATGCAGCTGAAATGAAACGCTTACACTCTTTATTACTCATATTTGCTACAAACAAAGGAAAATTCACAAAAAACGCTTGTAGCGAAAGATCTTATCCATGATTTTATCTATGCCTATTCCAAATATTTAAATTTCCAAGATGAGTTGGACCATTGCATCACACTCACAAATTTTTTTCCCTTTAGTCATATTCCTTTCTTCCGAAGGGACTCAGAGCCTCTAAATTGGTGAATTTTTGAATCCTGATCCTCTGCTTTTCATTTTTCTAGGATATTTCCTCATAATTTTAGATTTGTTGGCTTATTGGACTTTTGGGTTTGTATTATATCAAAAGCATTTAAAACCAATTCTGAGATTTACCTCTCTGAGATTCACATTTCCTTTTCCTTCACTATCATATCCATTATACTTAGTAAAGGAAATGGATCCTATTTCACTATCTTCACTGGAATTTTGTGGTCGTAGAGTTTTGTAAGCTGATTTTGGCTTCAAAAAAAGTTTTTCAAGATCTTTGACACCCGATTTATTCTCATATTTATTAAATGTCATACTTATTTCCTTGGAATATTATTTTACAGGTAAATGTAAATGCTCTTGAAATCATTTTTACAGAACTTCAAATTATCTCATTATCATAATGAAATTCATCAAAACTACTTTATAAACTCTTATGAAACTTTTACCTCCGATGCATGAATTTTTGATGTACTAGAAAGACAATGTTCCTACATTATAAATTTAACAAGAATTCATTATCAGGCATGATCAATATCGTATGTTTTGTTTGTAAAAACTACGCACAAATTTTCTTCCAAGATCTTGCTTCCCTTTGATATTCTAAATACCGAGGCTTCTTGTATCATAGGTGAAATTTAATCAAAATTCCGAAAAAAATGTTGCTGGAAAAATTATGAAGTAAGGATTTTTGTTTATCGGAGCTTTTCTCATTAAGAAGTTTTGGAAAACTTGAGCTCTTACCTTTCACTTTGATTCTCTCAGAAACTATTTATTTCAGAATATTGAGTTAAGAATCTTTGTAAGTTTCTCATCAATTGATCATTCTGATCTTCCACTATGTTCACAGGAAGTTTTGTTTGATTATCTCTGTATATATATGCTTCTTTGATGTTATCATGGTGGTCGAGATATTAGATATATTTTAATCATAATTTTTTCAAATCTAAGTATTCCTTCATCAGGATGACTTTGTGATTATAGGGATATACATTCTTCATGGTGTATGCACATGGGTCTCTTTTACTCTCCTCGACCATCTACTTGGCTAATGAGAAATTTCATCGCCTGTGGTTCATTTGCATTTTTTCCTTGGACTCATTATTGGATGCACATTTTATTATCTCAATCATATTTTAGTGATCATATTTATTTTATTTTCAAGGAACGCTTGATAAACCACTTTGGTAATGCAACAATTAGTAACGAATTTGGAACAGGTAAAGGTAATGGAGCATGGTTAAATGATTTTTTATTTATCTTATATTTTAGTTTTGATATATCACTCTATATTTATCATACAAAATTTCAAGACCTATCCATCTACACATATGTTTTACATTGTTTTGCACTTGGTCTTGATTATGGACAATTTATGAGAATCATGGAGTGGATATGAAACTTGTAATATTATGAGAACAATACTCGTTGCAATTCATAAAGAAGCATCACTTCATTCTCATTTTTGTGGATTTGGTTTATTTCAGATTCCCTGGACATGAAACTTTGATATCTTCTATTTTAATCCTTGCATTAGTTAGATTCAATAAATAATTATTTTGGGTCAGTGAAATTTCAAAAGAGTTCAACTCCATGATTTTAATTCTAATTAAAAGAAGAGGTCATCCTTCATTGGAGAAAATACATACCTTTCAGGAAAAGTTTCTAAATGGAATCCTTCCAATGGTAAGTTTCATATGCCCACTTTCATTCTTTCCCTTTTGGTTTTAGTTTTGTTTTGTTTTTTTTTTTTATATCTTAAACTATATTTTTGCAACTCTCCATAAAATTTTCACACCTCTACTAGATAATACTTGGAGATCATTCTCCTTTGTCTAGTTTGCTTTCAATTTTTTGGAGAAGCAGTAATGATCCACATCAAATCAACTAAACTAAGAGGTTTCAAAACCTTTAACCTAATTCTTAAGCATTGATTTTATTAGAAAATGGTTAAGATTCTTTTATGCAAGATTTGATTTGAAACAAGAAAATTTTCAACAGGAAAAGACTTCTTGTTTAGCTTATTATCTCTCATCATTGCTATTAAAAATATTAATTGTTAATAACTCCACAAGATAAAATTTACTGGATTCTCAACATAAGACGAACACACATATAGTTTTCTTCTTTTATTCATTTGTTGAGACACTTTATAGTTAAAACTTTCTGGAGTTGGTTCTTAAAATTTATATTTTTCTTTCACCTTTCGCTTTCTTCATTTTTTCATTTTTAGAGTTTGTTGATTTATCTTTCTACTTTAGCTTGGAGTTCTTTTCCTTTTGCTTTCATTTTGGTTTGATTTTGGTAACTCCCCCATGATTCATGTGGAAGTCCTTTTCCTCACCTAACAATGGTTGGCATACATAGGAAATATTTTCTTTATCTATTTCAATGAATTTCATTTATCATTAAAGGTATATATTTATGGAACCATAAATCCCTCTTAATTTAAATATTTTCTGTAGGTTTTAACCCAGTACAGAAATTATCTACGAACGAATCTTTAAAACAAAAAATAAACAATAGCGAGAGCATAAAACATAAAATAGATAAACACAGAGATTTTCCCCTGGATCCCAAATCGAGACGATCAACTTGATTTTTCATTATATTCCTTTTAGTGTTACAATGCATATATATACATGTCAAACCATACATAAACCCCAATCCATTAACCTTGGATTAGAACATAACTGTAGTTCCTTTGACTGGATCTACAAAATACCAGGGGTCGAAAACCATCATGCTCGAAAACCATGTGCAAACCCATGCACAAAACCATGGGCAGGTCAGCGCATCAGATAATAAGGACCAAAAATTTTTTCCGGGCTGCTGCCCTGGACCCCGACAAAGGGGGCTACCACCCCCCCTATGACCCCCCCCCCATACGTTTCACCCAACGCAATGTAAAGGGGGGGCCATTTCCCCCCCTATTACCCCCCCACGCGTGACTATTCGTGGAAAGAATATAACACAAACCCAACATTCTCCCACTTGATCTTTTCTTTCCAAAGGGGGCCATAGGAGAGATGATTCATTAGCCCAAGTTTGCAACACCCATTGTTTCTCTACACCAAGATAACTTCTGAGTGCTCAAAAACTTTGTCAATGCATCTGAAACATTCTTCAAATTGTACACCTTTACTAGCAACACCCTTTTAGCTTCAACCATATATCTCACAAAGTGACATTGAACATCAATGTGCTTTGTATTTGAATGATAAGCAGGGTTCTTAGCCAAGAAAATTGCACTTTGGCTATCACAGTCTATCCTTATAGCTTACTGCACCAATCCCATACTTGAACACAATCTCTGCAACCAAACTGCTTCGTTTCTTGCATGAGTGGCTGCCATGTATTCTGCCTCTGTAGTTGAAAGAGGCACTACAGACTGTCTTTTACTCATCCAACTGACTACACATCCAAAAAGGCTAAACACATACCCACTTGTAGATATATTTGGTCCAGATCTCCAACCCAGTCTGCATCAACAAAACCACAAATTTCCAATGTTCTTTCGAATCCTGGTCTTCCCTGGTAGCACAAGCCATAATCACTAGTGCCACGCAAATATTTGAAAACCCGCTTCACTGTTGTCCAATGCTCCTTCCCTAGGTTTGACATAAACCTGCTCAATACTCCCACTTCATGTGCAATGTCTAGTCTAGTACAGACCATTGCATACATCAGGCTACCCACTACACTTGCATATGGAACACGAGACATATCCTCCTCTTCTTCTTGTGTCTTGGGACATTGTTTAGTAGACAGCTTTGTACCTACATGAATCGGAACATTCACCGGTTTACTATCCTGCATATTGAACCTCTGCAATATAGTCTCGACATACTTCCTCTGGTTTAACCAGAGCTTCCTCTTTGCTTGATCTCTCTTAATTTCCATGCCCAAAATATAGTTTGCAGCACCAAGATCCTTCATGTCAAATTTGGAGAACAGTTGGGTCTTCAAATCTTGGATAATTTATTTGTCATTTCCAATCAACAACATATCATCCACATACAAAACCAAATAAATAGCATGGTCACCAATTAATTTAAAATAAACACAGTGATCTTCCTTACTTCTGGTGAAGCCAAGTCCCCGTATATAGGTATCAAATTTCTGATACCACATACTTGGTGACTGTCTGAACCCATATAAAGACTTCTTTAACCTGCATACTAGCTCTTTCTTCCCCTTCACCATAAAGCCTTCAGGTTGTTTCATGTAGATCTCCTCTTCTAGATCCCCGTGAAAAATTTTTGTTTTCACATCCATATGTTCTAACTAAAAATCAAATGCAGCAGCAACAGATAAAAGTAATCTAATAGAAGTAATTTTGGCAAAAGGAGAAAAAATATCAC
The DNA here is from genome assembly GCA_034641835.2 of Pinus albicaulis. NCBI lineage: Eukaryota > Viridiplantae > Streptophyta > Pinopsida > Pinales > Pinaceae > Pinus > Pinus albicaulis. The sequence continues at coordinate 524,460,018 of CM076572.1, read as the reverse complement.
CAAAATCAATTCCTGGCACCTGGGAATAACCTTTTTCTACCAACCAAGCTTTGTATTTCTCCACCTTGCCTTCTACATTCATCTTCTTCTTAAACACACATTTTCTCCCTATGGGCTTCCTTCCAGCTGACAACTCCACCAGATCCCATGCCTCATTTTTATGCAAGGATTCCATTTCATCAACCATGGCCTCCTTCCAGAGTTTTCCATCCTCTGAATCTACTTCCTCCCTAACGGTTTTGGGATCATCATCAGTTATATTTAAAGAAAAATTTGAACAGAAAGCAGATGGACTATACCTTTTTGGTTGTCTTCTTACCTGAACTGATCTTCTCATAGCTGGAGTTTGTGGCTCTTCCTCTTCTGAGTCTTCTTTTGTTGTAGAGTCTTATTCAACCTCCTTTAGCTAAAACTCTATCTTCTCAGGTTCCTTTGGTATGAATTCATGTTTAATAATATATTTCACCTCTCTAAACACCACATCTCGGTTGTACACAACCTTCCTTGTTTCTGGGTTCCAAATCTTGTAACCCTTTAAACCATCCTTATACCCAATAAAGATGCACCTTTCATATTTATTATCCAACTTGCTCCTTTTATCCTTTAGAACATGTACATATTCATCACATCCAAATACCCTCAGATGTGAAAGAGAGGGTTTCTTACCAGTCCATACCTCATGTGGAGTCTTATCCTCCAACGCTGATGAAGGTGATCTGTTAACCAATTAAAATGCAGTCGCCACTACCTCTGCCCTAGAATTCTTGTCCTAAACCGGTACCACTGAGCATGCTTCTTGCCTTTTCCATCAGCGTTCTGTTCATTCTTTCTGCAACTCCATTTTGCTGAGGTGTGTATGGAGTACTCTTCTGTTGTGCTATACCACACTTCTTACAAAACTCTTCAAATTCTTTCTTGCAGAACTCCCCACCATTATCTATCCTCAACACCTTTATCTTCTTCTCTGTCTGGTTTTCCACCAGAGCCTTAAATTATTTAAATCTGTTAAAGACTTCATATTTTTTCCTCAAGAAATATATCCATGTATTCTTTGAGAAGTCATCTATGAATGAAACATAGTACACAAACTTACCTGGTGATGGAACCGACATAGGTCCAAACACATCACTGTGCACAATCTCTAATATCTTGTTCGCCGTCTTAGCACCAGAAGGAAAACTCACCCGATTCTGCTTCCCATACACACAATGTTCACAAAAATTGAAATCCAGAGAGCTATTGGAGATACCTTCTACCATACCATTTCCATGCAGTATCTGAAGGCCCTTCTCTCCAATATCTCCAAGCTTTTGATGCCATAGCATGGTCTTTTCTCCAGAGACCGCTAGGCTTTCTGCTCCACTTTCAGGAACCACAGAATTGTTGCACCCATCAATAATAGAGCTACCTTGAAGCTTGTATAGATTTCCAATGAAAACTCCCCGCATTAATACCAGTGCTCCCCAAACCATATTATAGGTATCTTTCTCAAACACTGTTTTTACACCTACATCATCCATCTTTCTTACAGAAATCAGATTTCTGGCCAATGCAGGAATGTTCATAACACCAGGAAGTGTTCTAATCCTTCCACCTTGCAACTTCAACTTGAATTTTCCATGGCCGATGATTATGGCCTTCCTATCATCACCTAAGAAGACATCACCACCATCATAATTCTCATACTCACAGAACCACTCCCTATGGGGAGTGAAGTGAAAGGATGCAACCAAGTCAATAAACCATGTCTCATGATCTACATGTGTATTTGAAGAAAAAGCCAAATAAACATCCCCACCTTCATTCGAGGTGGTTTTTGCCTCTGCAGAAGGAGCATCATCAGATCCCTTTCCTTTCTCAGGAGCTTTAGATCTGCAATCCTTTTTGTAGTGCCCTTCCTTTCCACATTTCCAGCACACCTTTACAAACTTTCCAGGAGATTTAGATCTCCCTCTAGATTTAGATCTCCCACTCAAAACCTTATTCTTGTTTCTGTTCTAGGACCTTCCTCATACAGATAAGGCATATCCATTCTGACCCTCCATATTTCTCCGTCTCATTTCCTCCGACAGCAAGGCTGAGACAATGTCATCAAAATTCAAGGTAGTTGTATTGCTACCTATTGCAATAACCAGATTGTCCCACAAATCTAGTAGAGAACACAACAAAATGATGCACTTATCTTCATCTGAGATTTTAATATCAACAGATGACAGCTGACTTACCACAGTATTGAAGGCGTTTAGATGCTCTGTCATTGAGTCTCCATCCTTCATCCTCAGGTTATACAGTTTTTTCTGCAGGAACAATTTATTCACCAAAGACTTAGATTGGTACAAAGTCCCTAGCTTGTCCCAAAAGGTAGATTTTCTATACATGTGCATTGATGAAAAATTTTATATGTATTGGATCTATATTTATATGTTCTAGAAAAGCTATGTTCTTCCTATTGGAAATTTTTTCACTCAAACAAGAGTATGTAGAGATCAAAAGAAATCTTAATATGCCAAAGGTACTTCAACCATCCAAAACTTAAATTTTAAAAACTTTTTGATTAAATCAAAAAAATACTTCACATGGGAGTATTCCATAGGCCAAATGTAGATTGAAACCATCCAAAACTTAGATCAAAACATTTAACATAATATCAAAAAATTTAAAACATTTAACATTAAATCAAAATTAAAGGGATAAATACATATAACTACTTCTTTACTCTTTATGATTAAATCAAAACAATCAAAGGGGGTCTGAATAAAAAAAATAAAAAAGTGGTTGCCCATGACCGGGAAACCAACCCAGAAGATGCTACCCAATATTGGGAAACCAGTAGACATAAAGTGTTTAGAAGCACAGTGATTGCAAAACATGACAAAAGTTCAAAAAAGCTAAAGAAGACCTGACATCAGGCTAGCTATCGATGTGTGTAGGAGGATTCTCCTCCACAATTAGACAATTTTAGTCCTCTGGATCATCAGCTACTCCCTTGGAGTGCTGGGAGGAGCTCTCCGAAGCGAAAGAGGAGCCAGAGTCGTCTTTGAGCTTTTTCTCCACACAGGTCGAGCTGGCACTACTTGCACCATCGCTGCCGGAGCTCGTCGAGCCGGATTTGACTAGAAGAGCTGCCAACTTCCTGGTGTCTTAGGGTTGATGGGTTGGGATGGTGTACTTTTTGTGTTGATTCCTGGAACTAGAGGTACCTTCATCTTGGGGCTCCTCCTGAAAAAAGATAGAAATGGTCACCATAATTCGAGGTCTGACCACAGCACTGGTGAAGTGGAATTTTGAAACACTGCTTACTGAAGGAGGGTGCCCACCTGTGTCATGGATTGAAAAAGGCGGGCGAGAGCTAGCACTCCTACCTCCTCCACCCCTACCCCCACCTCCCCTTCTACAACGCATCCATTGTCTATGCATGGGGTATTCCATAGACCAAATGTAGATTGAAACCATCAAAAACTTAGATCAAAACATTTAACATTATATCAAAACATTTAAAACATTTAACATTAAATCAAAATTAAAGGGATTTACATTTAAAACATTTAACATTAAATCAAAATTAAAGGGATTTACATTAAATATAGATTAAAATGGTATCCAAAACATAGTTTTAAAAACTTTTTGATTATATCACAACATTACTTGACTTGTCATCCAATTGTAGTTCAATTATTCAATAAAAACATTTAATATTATATCACATGTGCCAAATTTATATTGATGCCATCCAAAACTTAAGTTTTAAAAACTTTTTGATTATATATCGTGCAACATTACTTCACATGCCATGCAAATTATAGTTCAACTATCCAATAGAAACATTTAACATTATACCACATGTGCCAAATGTAGATTGAAACCATCCAAAACTTAAGTTTTAAAAACTTTTTGATTATATATCGTGCAACATTAAAACATTAAAAATTTAAAACATTAAATATCACATGCCAAATGTAGATTGAAACCATCCAAAACTTGAGTTTTAAAAACTTTTTGATTATATCATACATAACATTACTTCACATGCCATGCCAATTATAGTTCAACTATCCAATAAAAAAATTTAACATTATATCACATGCCAAATGTAGATTGAAACCATCCAAAACTTAACTTTTAATTTAACAAAAAATTATAGATCACAACATTACTTCACATGCCAAATGTACTTCAAGCATCCTAAACTAAAATTTTAAAAACAAAACAAATTATAACACATCATTACATAACATGCCAAATGTAGTTCAGAAGCGAAACAAAACTTAAATTTTAAAAACAAAACAAATTATAACACGTCATTACATAACATGCAAAATGTAGTTCAGATGACAACATTAATTTATAGTTGACAACATTACTAGTATTTCAATTATCCAAAACTTAAAAGCTTTAAAAACCAAACAAATTATATAACAACATTACTTCACATTCATATGCCAAAAGTACTAAAACCATCCAAAGCTTAAATTTTTGGAACAAAACAAATTATATCAACACTGTAATAAAATATGTCCAAAAATTGTAGATCTCACAAGTATCACACTGTATCAAGTCATATATATATATATGACAGTGCGTCTAGATAATATATAAAAAAGAAAATTTAAGACTATCTAAATCTTGAAATCAAATCTACAAATCATTTCCATCAAATAGAGATGGATCTAGTGTCTTTCCTATTAGGTTCTCAATCCGTGCACTATCATGTGAAGCATGGGAAACCTGTACACAATGCACATGTACTTGAATATTAAAATTTGATGTTTTAAAAATGAGTGAGAATATATATAGAACTTCATGTAAAAATAAATAAATAAATAAATAAAAATAAAAAATCATGCAATATCTCATGAGGTTCCCTCTCCATTTGTTCACCTGCTACAAGTTCCCCCCCCCCCATGGGAACATCTGCAACGGTAAACTGTACAATATATATATATATATATATATATTAAAAATTTTCAAATGAAAATGCACATGTACATATATTAACTTATTTTCAATAATATTAAAAAGGCAACTTGTTCAAATGGTTGAAATGGTGTGGATGTTCCTATCTCCGTCGCTAGAGTCTGTGGATTAAACAAATCTTCTATAGGAACCTAAATTCAAAAAATTTAAAACAACTTAAGATATATATATATATATCAATTTTTAATGGAACTTTTTGACGTGGAATATATATATATATATATATATATATATATATATATAACTTAAACATAAATTTTAAAAGTGAAAATTTTCCGTACTTGTGGCTCATCTCCTAAGGAAGTAGAAGGTACATCTCCCAAGGAAGAAGAAGGTACCGCCATCCCAAAAACATCGGACAGAATCGGAATCTCTTAAAACATTTTATCGTTATATATACATACATGTACATGTGTGCACAATTATTTATTTTAAAAATATCACTTAAAAAACACTAACATTTTCCAACATATCTTGATAGTGAGACCCATCTGCATTGTTTGAACCAGACTCCAGAGGTCTCGAACGTGATATTAACATTTTCGACATTCATCATGCGTGACAACTGCAAATGGTGTTTTAACATATAATGATACATTTTTTTTAGGTTAATGTACATACAAATAAATTTATACATGTACATACACATGTATTTATTAAAAATTGTACGCATGTATACATGTTAAAATAATTGAACCCTAAGGTCATTAACACATACCGTTCCTGTGCTCTCTTCCTCATGAAGAATTAGGTCTTGAAAACCATTGCGACAATTTTTTGCATATATTCGAAGATCTTCAACATTCATGTTGTCAATCTCTTCATCTGTAAAATACACAAAATTGGCACGTGCATTTTCACGTGCTCTTTGTCGATGTAGACAAACATCGACTCCACCCAATCCACTGTAAACATTGGCGATCATGACATCCCTTTCTTCTCAACTTATTAGAGAAGTTGCATCCATCTCTGACTGCAGAGTTTAAACCCGAAAAGGTCGACTCACCAATGGCGGCTCAGGGCGAGACAACTCCACATCTCGCTTAGCGCCCTTACGGTCATACAATCGACCTTTCCCCGGACCAAAAAATTCTGACGGAAGGTCATTGTAGTTGGGTTTCATATCCAAAAAAAAATTTGCGTAAAACAATTGTGCAAAATAAACAGGAATCTCTTCGTTCCATGGGAGCCTTCCATAGGCCGCAAGGTGCCTATCATACAAATAGTGAGCTATATTTGGGTGCTTGAAATATTGCACCTTGAGCATTTTTATTTTTGGCCCTTCCTTGAAATTAAACATTGAATTCACCATATTTAATGAAATTCTTTGTTTTACATCCTCCCATTTGTCAGGACCCATTACTGTTTCCTTTCCCTTTCTCATCACTTCTACAAATGTATCAGTCATTGGCCCAAGATTTTTGTACACATTTACAAGTTCACCCAATGAATGTGTAACTATTTCGAGGCTTTGTAAACTCTTAGCAGGTAGATTCAAGGCCACAAGATCTCTCCGCAATTTCGCATGAAGTTTTTCACACCTTTGTAAGGTGCATTGTGCCATGTTTGTTTCCCATGGTATATCAGAAATGTCGGCTGGATAAGTTGTGGTGGGTAGACAACCTTCTTCTTAAATGTAGCATTCTGCCCTGCATCTATTTTGACCAATATTTGGAACCTTTTCAACCTCTGCATCAATATATATGAAATTTTGTATATTAGAAAAAAAACATGTAAACAAATTTGTACAAATTCAATGAAAAAAATATTGAAATTGATGGCAACCTCGACGTGGTTGGTTAGCATCTTCTCCACCCTGAAACTCTTGAGACCTAGAATGACCCTACTGAGAACCAGCACCACCAGCCGTTGATTGGCCTCCAGGGGAATAAATACCACCATATTCACGCAACCTGCTACCACTCATTGATGGCCCTCTAAGGGGATTTGAACCACCACCAACCTCTCAAGACAAGAGAGAAGCTTCATAAACAAATACAAATTTATAATCAATTGAAAAATACATTCATGTATACATATAAATACATGTACACATTCATTGATTAAATTGTGTGAACCATACCACGACTAGGTGAACTATGGGCATGCTCCATGGATAGAGTAGAGACCCTTCTCTTCTTAGCTCCTAAAAAATAAAAAATGAAACTTATTAACAACTAATTTAACTCACATATTTAATAAAAAATCAATTCCATATGTACACACATGTATGGAGATTTAAGATTATATTTAAATACCATGAACATCCCCCGATCCCTGATCCCCCATATGGGATTCTGTTGATCTTCACCGTTCATCCTCCATGATATATATATCTATTGGTGGACATTTACAAAAACTAAATTTCAGAAAATTGATGTAATTTAGTGTACACAAATTATGTAGAACACAACTTTCAAAGCACTAATTGATGTGTGAAACTCAATTTAAGCAAAAAAGAAATTATAAAAATGATAAGTTCACCAAATTGCACTTTACATGGTGGGAGCACACTTGGTATAAAATTGAAAAAAATACATGGTCATTAAAAAAGAAGTGAAACTGCATTTAAAAAAACTCCATTTAAACAAAAATTTGTTGAAGTCCCCGCATTTTAATTTTATAAAAATGTGAAGTTCACCACTTGTTGCAAATGTGAAGTTCACCAAGTTGCACTTTACATGGTGTGGTGGGAGCAAACTTGGTATATAATTGAAAAAAACACATGGTCATTAAAAAATACGCATTTATAAGTACACAACACACACATATCCAAGATATGTTACAATGTCCATCAATAAATTTTGAAGGAGAGTGCTTCAACACTAATTCATCTTTGAGAGATGAATCTTGAATTTTCGAAAAAGAGCATCTCAAAACCAATTCATCTTTGAGAGATGAATTTTGCATTGGCATTGCTCTATATAATTCTAATTCATCTTTGATAGATGAATCATGAATTAGAATTTCCCCACGCAATAGATCAGCAGACATCTTATTCACATTTGTACAATGCCTTACACTAAAAAATTGAAATTGGCTAACAATATTGTTTGCTATTCCATGCAGTTATTTTAGCCTCTCCTTCTTAACTTGGCACGCGCCATTCATCTGGTTGCACAAAAGTTCAGAATTGGTGAAAACTACAATTCCATTTGATTCATACTCCATCGTTGTTCCCAAGCCTTCTATCAATCCAATATAATATGCCTCGTTGTTTGTTGTTCTTCCCGGTATATTCATTTTCCTTTGGACGACTTTGCTAGTCACAATATTGGAAAGTACATATGTAATCATTTCTTTCCTTGGATTGGGATAGCAAGAAACTTCTCTGCATAATTTCCATTTTTCAACCATATTTAATGGTTTTCTTATCCCTGAAAAAAAATCAATAAAAAATATATATATGACATGGGAGAAATGACACAAGATCATGAGGTAAATGACATGTGCATGGTTTATCTTAAAGTTTGACTTAAAAATTTTATGGTCTAGAATTCACATCTAAAATTAATGGGAGGAAGCCTTTATTTTGTGGGAGAAATGACACATGTACACATTTTACCTTAAAGTGGTTGTGTTTTATGGATATTAAAATGAAGAACTTCTATTTAGATCTATTTCAGAGATTGATTGTAGGGGCATTTACTAGATATGTCACCTTTCATAAAAGATGAGATCCAGAGGCTACCTAACCCTTTACAAACTCTACCTATAGAACTTGTAGAAGTTAAGAAATTTACATTGAAAAATTTACTTGTGAGAAATTTACATTGACAACATATAGAGATTCAACTAGGCTTGTGAAAAGTACAAGTGGACAATGTATAATTCTGCTTAGAAGAGTCTTTGGTTTAATGGTTAAGCAAGAAAGAGTCGTTTCTTTCTCTATCTAGAGCAGAAGTGGAATACATAGTAGTTACTTATTTTTGAGTGTTTTGGATGAAATGGGCTCTACAAGATATTAAGGTAAATTTATTTTTGAGTGAGTAGAACTGGAATACATAGTAATTACTTCTTTTTGAGTGTTTTGGATGAAATGGGCTCTACAAGATATTAAGGTAAATCTATATATCTATTAAGTGTTTCAATAGAAGTGTAATACTAATTTCAAAAATAAAATATTCTACTTCCTTCAATCACTATTTACATATCATCATAAAGTACCACTTCCTCACACAACAAGTCTTTGAGAAAATAGTAAAGATGGAATGCATACCTACAAAGCATCTTGTTAGAGAAGCATTTGAATATATATGTGAAAAAAAAATTAGGAATAGTTCTTGTAAAATATCTTGTTAGAGAACCATTTGAACATGTGAGAAACAAATTAGGGATAGTTCTTGTAAATTATTATCACTTACTTCACTTCAAAAGAAGAGCCTATGAAATTGAGTGCAATATCTATGTGAGAGAGTACACAATATCTAAGGAGGAGAATACAATATATTTGACTTCAAAAGAAGAGCCTATGAAATTGAGTGCAATATCTATATGATTGTTTCAATAATTTGATAATTTGAAGTAGTCAAGAAAGATAACAAAGGACCATCAAAATTGAGTGCAATATCTATGTGGGAGAGTACACAATATCTAAGGGGGAGAATACAATATAAGGAAGGAATAAAAAGAGTAACAAGAAGCATATGATTGTGTCAATAATTTTAAGTAGTCAAGAAAGATAACAAAGGACCATCATCAAATTCAAATTGAAAGATCAAGTAGTCTTATTCATGAAGAAGAAGCATTAACTAGGTTCATCATTTAAAGGGTTCATTTTTTAATGAAAAAATTTATGAATAATATGGAATGAATCATTGTACATTGTGATAAATCTTGTATTTAAATGACATTTGATCTATGAATAAAAAATAAAATGGGATCATCTCTTCATATATATATATATGTGTGTGTGTGTGTGTGTGTGTAAGAGAGAAATAAAAAGCAAAGGTAATTCCACCAAGCCTAAATGATCATGTTCTAATAGAATAAATTATGTTTGGTGGTCAGAAGCATTAATCATGAAGAGTCATGAGATCCACATTTCGACCATACTATTTGCAAGTTAAAGGAGCATGTCCTAATACATTATTATGTTTGGTTTCTAGAATCATTAATCATGAAGAGTCATGAGATCCACATTTCCATCATACTATTTGCAAGTTCACATTTCCATCATGCTGTTTGCAAGTTCTATACGAAGATATGTAGTCTAATAACTAATTATCAAGTTGTGATGTCCTAATACATTATTATGTTTGGTTTCCATCATACTATTTGCAAGTTCTATATGAAGATATGTAGTCTAATAATTATACAGTATATCCCATATAACATATAATGACCTTTGACAATATGAGCAAAGAGTCAAAAACACAGAGAGGCCTTCCAACAGAGTTCCACCTGTTCATCAAGGTAAACAACATAATATAGGAAGTGAAACAATGACACCAATGAACATATGTGAATTTAGATATTAAATTGACATTTATTGCTAATGACATGTGCATGGTTTATCTTAAAGTTTGACTAAAAAAGTTTATGGTAGAATTCACATCTAAAATTAATGGGAGGAAGCCTTTAGTTTGTGGGAGAAATGACACATGTACACAGTTTACCTTAAAGTGGTTGTGTTTTATGGATATTAAAATGAAGAACTTCTATTTAGATCTATTCCAGATATTGACTGTAGGGGCATTTACTAGACATGTCACCTTTCATAAAAGATGAGATCCAGAGGCTACCTAGCCCTTTACAGACTCTACCTATAGAACTTGTAAAAGTTAAGAAATTTACATTGACAAATTTACTTGTGAGAAATTTACATTGACAACATATAGAGATTCAAATAGGCTTGTGAAAAGTACAAGTGGAAAATGTATAATTCTACTTATAAGAGTCTTTGGTTTAATGGTTAAGCAAGAAAGAGTCGTTACTTTCTCTATCTAGAGTAGAAGTCGAATACATAGTAGTTACTTATTTTTGAGTGTTTTGGATGAAATGGGCTCTACAAGATATTAAGGTAAATTTCTTTTTGAGTGAGTATAAGTGCAATGTACATAGTAGTTACTTCTTTTTTAATGTTTTGGATGAAATGGGCTCTGCAAGATATTAAGGTAAATTTATTTTTGAGTGAATAGAAGTGGAATGTACATAGTAGTTACTTCTTTTTGAGTGTTTTAGATGAAATGGGCTCTACAATATATTAAGGTAAGGTAAATTTCTTTGAGTGTTTTGGATGAAATGGGCTCTACAAGATATTAAGGTAAATCTATATATCTATTAAGTGTTTCAATAGAAGTGTAATAATAATTTCAAAAATAAAATATTCTACTTCCTTCAATCACTATTTACATATCATCATAAAGTACCACTTCCTCACACAACAAGTCTTTGAGAAAATAGTGAAGATGGAATACATACCCACAAAGCCTCTTGTTAGAGAAGCATTTGAATATATATGTGAGAAAAAAAATTAGTAATAGTTCTTGTAAAATAACTTGTTAGAGAACCATTTGAACATGTGAGAAACAAATTAGGGATAGTTCTTGTAAATTATTGTCACTTATTTGACTTCAAAAGAAGAGCCTATGAAATTGAGTGAAATATCTATGTGGGAGAGTACACAATATCTAAGGGGGATAATATAATATATTTGACTTCAAAAGAACAGCCTATGAAATTGAGTGCAATATCTATGTGGGAGAGCACATAATATATAAGGGGGAGAATAGATATAAGGAAGGAATAAAAATAGTGACAAAAAGCATATGATTGTGTCAATACTTTGAAGTAGTCAAGAAAGATAACAAAGGACCATCAAAATTGAATGCAATTTCTATATGATATCTATATGATCAAGTGTCAATAATTTGAAGTAAAGAAAGATAACAAAGGACCATCAAAATTGAGTGCAATATCTATATGATTGTGTCAATAATTTGATAATTTTAAGTAGTCAAGAAAGATAACAAAGGACCATCAAAATTGAGTGCAATATCTATGTGGGAGAGTACACAATATCTAAGGGGGAGAATACAATATAAGGAAGGAATAAAAAGAGTAACAAGAAGCATATGATTGTGTCAATAATTTGAAGTAGTCAAGAAAGATAACAAAGGACCATCATCAAATTCAAATTGAAAGATCAAGTAGTCTTCTTCATAAAGAAGAAGTGTTAGGTCCCTATATTACTAGTATAGTCCCTTATTTTTGTTAGTGTAACCCCCTTATTGTTATTATTGTACCCTTGTAACCCCCATTTTATTATTATTGTGCCCTTAAATTATTATTGTTAGGTTGGCTAGGATTACATTGTGGCCCACTAGGATTACATTATGGCCCCATGGACTCCTATATATAGAAAGGAGGTTTTGTGAATTGTATCATCCAAGAATTGTTCATTTATGTAATGTATTGGAGGTTTCCTCCTCGAAGTGGCTTATTTCTAAGGCGTTGATATCTCTTTTCTTCTATTTTTGGAGCTGGTTACACAACATTTGGTATCAGAGGTTTGGATTCTAGGGTTTCGATGCTCCAAAATGGTCATCGTGGCATTTTCTCTATAACTTTTTTTCTACGAAGTTTCAGAAGCGGAAATTTTTAGGGTGGGAAGCCAAAATCCTGAGGAATATTTTTTAATAATTTCAGAGCTTGGTTCGCAATATTTTCAGAGATATGATCTGTGGAAGTTAGGTCTTTTTTCAGGCTCCTAAACAGGTCATCGTGGAATTTGCGCTATAACGTTTTTTCTACAAAGGTTCAGAATCTGAAATTCGTATGGTGCGAAGCTGAAATCCCGAGGAAATTTTTCAAAAAATTTTAGATCTTGGTTCGCAATATTTTTGGAGATATGATCTGTGGAAGGTAGTGCTTTTTCAGGCTTCTGAATTTCATCTCAAAGAGGTGATCGTGGGAAAATTTCAATAACTCTCTCTCTGGGCATCGGATTGGAGTGCCGTAAAAAGTGGCTGCAAGTACATGGACTTTAGTTTCTGGGATATCAATTTCAGAGACAAAGGACGAAAAAGTGACACATGGAAAGTTGTACAAGTTCGCTCTACTGAACCAGTCCATAATTAGGTCATTGTGGGAGATTGGACACAAATTTGTCTTGGAGAATCCAAATCAGGATAGACCTGTGGCATTTGAAAGATAATTCAGAGGGCTACGTCAGTACCAAAATTCAGATATTGAAGTGATGCAATCACAGAGATAATCCAATTTCAATATTGAGCTCCTCAAAAGCAAGAAAAAGGTGTGTATTTTTTTTCCGAATTGCATAAGTCTTGTTTGAAGAATCTATTTGAATTGATTCCAAGGACATATTGTAGAATAGATATCAGTATTGGGTTCTAAAATATGCCTCGTAAAAATAATTCAACACCCATTAAGCCTTCAGAAGGGTCTACTATGACTCATGAAGATGAAGAATTGCAACATGATCTATCAAAATTACAAGAGCAAGTGCAACAAATTTCACTCTCGCAAAGAGCAACAAAAAAAGAAATGGAAGTTTTGAAGAAAGGCATGGAAGAGAATATGGATGGTTTAAAGAAAGGCGTGGAAGCTAAGATGGATGGCATGGAAGCTGGCATGGAAGCTAAGATGGATGGCATGGAAGCTGGCATGGAAGCTAAGATGGATGACATGAAAGACAACATGGAAAACAACATGAAAAACATGAAGAATGATCTAAAAGCAGACATCGAAGGTTTGACCAAGTTGATACAAGAAATGTTTCCTAATGGTGAAAAGATAGTAGAATAACCTCATGATGAGAACAAAATAAATGTTAATCGCAATTTCATAAACTCTAATGTTGGCGGGAAGAACCACCATATTCCAAAAATGGATATGAGGAATTTTGATGGGAAGGATCCTGTAACATGGATACTACAGATGGAGCAATATTTTGATCTCCATAATGTGCAAAACACACAAAAGGTATGCATTGCAACTTTACATTTAGAACAAAATACATTTGTATGGTATCGATGGCTTTGCTCCTGTAAAAAATTTGTCACTTGGTCAATTTTTACGGAGGAAATGATAGCACATTATGAGGATACAAAGAGCAACACCTTCTTTAGCCAATTGATAAATCTCAAACAAAAGGGTTTAGTGGGGGAGCACATTGAGGACTTTCAAAAATTGAATATAAGGGTAACTGATATTCCAGAGGAACACAGGATTGATCTCTTCATAGGCACTTTAAAGGATAACATCCAACATGAAGTTCGCGTTCTAGAACCTGATTCATTGGAGAAGGCATTTAGGTTGGCAAGAAAAGTTGAATGTAAAATTATGGCGATAAGGAAGCCTACCACTCAATTCTATAAAGAAGGAAGTGTTGCTACGTCTAGATTTCCACAACCTACAAGGTTGACACCACAACAATTGGAAGAAAAAAGAGCAAAAGGGCTTTGCTACAGTTGTGATAGCAAATACACTAAAGGTCATAAGTGTACTGAGAAGAAATTATTTTACATAGATTGTGAAGAGGAAGAAGAAAATGAACAAGAAGAGGATATACACCAGGAACCAGCCCTAGAAGAGGAAGAAATGAGTCTGACCATATCATGTAATGCATTGGCAGGAATTACCACTCCTCAAACTTCAAGATAGAAGGACATATCAAGAAGAAAAAGGTAATAGTGTTGATTGATTTAGGTAGCACCCATAATTTTATTCATTATAAGGTAGCCAAGGAATTGAATTTTTTCCTATACCCAGCACCAGAATGTCAAGTGATGGTTGCAAATGGAGGAACTATAAATTTCTCTGGAAAATGCCATAATATCAAGCTAACCATGGGGGAATATGTGTTGACTAGTCCAATGCTTTCCATTCCTATGGGAGGTGCTGATGTTGTACTAGGAGTACAATGGTTACAATCTTTGGGGACGGTAGCTTTTAATTTTCAAGAACTTTTCTTGAAATTTTTTTCAGAAGGAAAGGAAGTCGAATTACGAGGTATTGAAGGGAATCCGGGAAGGATAATAAGCTCTAATGTCATGACAAAGCTTCTAAAGAAACAACAACGAGGCGTAATTGCACAATTATGCTCACTAGAAGTTCCGACATCAAAATCATCTATTTCTGCAGATCTCCAACAAGTCTTGGACAATCATTCCAAGGTGTTTGAAACTCCCAAAGGACTCCCACCCATTCATGATCATGATCATGCTATTCATTTGATTCCAGGAAGTGTTCCTCCAAACATCAGGCCTTATAGATATCCTTACTTCCAAAAGAGTGAAATTGAACGTATGATTGCAGAAATGTTAGAGGCGGGTATAATTCAACCTAGTCAAATTTCTTTCTCTATTCCTGTAGTATTGGTACACAAGAAGGATGGATCGTGGCGAGTGTGTCCGGATTATAGGGAGCTCAATAAGCTCACCATTAAAGAAAAATTTCCCATTCCTGTGATTGATGAATTATTGGATGAATTACATGGAGCAATTTATTTTACCAAGTTGGATCTTCGTTCAAGATATCATCAAATTAGAATGAAAACTGAAGATATTCCAAAAACAACATTTCGAACTCATGAGGGTCATTATGAATTTTTGGTCATGCCTTTTGGCCTTACCAATGCACCTTCTACATTTCAAGGGTTGATGAATTCCATTTTCAAACCCTTCCTTAGAAAATTTGTGCTAGTATTTTTTGATGATATACTAATCTACAGCAGGTCTTGAAGGATCATGTTGAACATGTTGACAGGGTGCTCAAACTATTGCAGGAGAAACAATTATATGCAAAAACATCCAAATGTTTCTTTGGAGTACAAGAGGTGGAATATCTGGGTCATATCGTATCTCACGAGGGTGTTAAAGTAGACCCTAACAAAATTAAAGCCATTAAGGAATGGAAAGTCCCCACAACCATAAAGCAGTTGCGAGGATTTCTCGGGTTAACAGGGTATTATCTCAAGTTTGTTAAGAATTATGGGAGAATAGCAGCACCTCTAACAACATTATTGAAGAAATATGCATTTTCATGGATTCCTGAAGCAAATAAGGCCTTTGAACGTCTTAAAGAGGAAATGTGCCTAGCACCGGTCTTAGCAACGCCAGACTTCACAAAAACCTTTATTGTGGAATGTGATGCCTCAGGAAATGGAATTGGTGCGGTTTTAATGCAGGAAGGAAGACCCATTTCTTTTGAAAGTCGTCCAATCAAAGGAAAGTATTTACATAAACCTATTTATGAGAAGGAAATGTTAGCAACACTGCATGCACTAAAGAAATGGCGAACTTACCTAATGGGAAGACACTTCAAGGTAAAAACTGATCATGATAGTCTTAAAGACTTTTTGGAACAAAGACTATCATCAGAAGAGTAGCAAAAATGGGTCACAAAGATGTTGGGTTATGACTTTGAAATAATCGACAAAAAAGGAAAGCTTAATTTTGTTGCAGATGCACTCTCAAGAAATAATGAAGAGGTGGAAGCATCGCTTTGTGCCATTTCTATTATCCAACCAGATTGGATAATCGAAGCAAGAGATGAATGGAAGAAGGAAAAAGATGTATGGACACTCATTCAAAAGTTGCAGCAAGATCCTAGTACATCTGATACATTTAGTTGGAAAAATGATTTCTTATGGTACAAAGATCGCTTATATCTTTGTAAGAATTCCCAACTAAAACAAAATATTATTCTGGAATTGCACACTTCTCCTTTAGGAGGACACTCAGGATTTTTAAAAACTTACCACAGGGTGAAGAAAGAATTTTTTTGGGATGGCCTTAAATCTAATATTCAAAAGTTTGTGGCGGAATGTTTGGTTTGCCAGCAGAATAAAGTGGAAACAATTAAGAGCCCAGGACTTCTACAACCTATATACATTCCAAGTCAACGTTGGGAGGAGATTTCAATGGATTTTATCACAGGTTTACCTAAGTCCGAAGGAAATAGTGTCATCATGGTGGTAGTTGATAGACTTACCAAGTATGCACACTTTTGTGCACTATCTCATCCATTTAAAGCAAGTACAGTTGCTAGTACATTTATGGACAGAATTCAAAAGCTACATGGAAGCCCAAGAGTTATTGTGAGCGACAGAGATCCCATTTTTACTGGAAATTTTTGGATGGAGTTATTTTCTTGTTTGGGTACTCAATTAGCTCATAGCTCATCTTATCATCCTCAATCTGATGGTCAAACCGAGATAGTAAATAAATGTTTGGAAGGATATATTCGTTGTTTTGTATCTGATAAACAAACACAATGGGTCAAGTGGTTACCTCTCGTTGAATGGTGGTATAACACTTCCTTCCATACCTGCAACAAAAATGACCCCATTTATGGCACTTTATGGATATCATCCACCATCCATCGCATCATATTTAAGAGAAAATTCGAAGGTTCAAGTAGTGGAAGATCACATCGAGCATCAACAAGAAGTTCTCCAGCTCTTAAAGGATAACCCGAATTTGGCACAAAATCGAATGAAACAACAGGCAGATCAACATCGCAGCGAGAGAAGTTTTGATGTAGGAGATTGGGTATTTTTACGGCTACAACCATACAAACAAATGTCCCTCAAGCAAGAAAAGAAGGATAATAAATTATCGCCAAAGTACTATGGTCCTTACAAGGTGTTGCAAAATATTGGTACTATGGCATACAAATTGGAACTTCCTGCTTCTTCACGAGTGCATCCAATTTTCCATGTTTCATGCTTAAAGAAGGTTATAGGTGAAAATATTCCAGTTCAAACAATATTTCCAGAACTTGATGAGGAAGGAAAAATCATATCGGAACCTGAAGCGGTCACGGAAACAAGAACTCGACAACTACGGAATCGATCAATTTCAGAGTATCTCATCAAGTGGAAGAACTTACCCACTGAAGATTCTACTTGGGAGGATGAGAATTTTATACAGAAGCACCCAGAGCTACTCAAGTGTTGAGGACAACACTTTTTTGAAGGAGAGGGGCATGTTAGGTCCCTATATTACTAGTATAGTCCCTTATTGTTGTTAGTGTAACCCCCTTATTGTTATTATTGTACCCTTGTAACCTCCATTTTATTATTATTGTGCCCTTAAATTATTATTGTTAGGTTGGCTAGGATTACATTGTGGCCCACTAGGATTACATTATGGCCCCATGGACTCCTATATATAGAAAGGAGGTTTTGTAAATTGGATCATCCAAGAATTTTTAATTTATGTAATGTATTGGAGGTTGCCCCCTCGAAGTGGCTTATTTATAAGGCGTTGATATCTCTTTTCTTCTATTTTTGGAGCTGGTTACACAACAAGAAGCATTAACTAGGTTCACAATTTAAAGGGTTCATTTTTTAATGAAAAAATTTATGAATAATATGGAATGAATCGTTGTACATTATGATAAATCTTGTATTTAAATGACATTTGATCTATGAATAAAAAATAAAATGGGATCATCTCTTCATATATATGTGTGTGTGTGTGTGTGTGTGTAAGAGAGAAATAAAAAGCAAAGGTAATTCCACCAAGCCTAAAGGAGCATGTCCTAATACATTATTATGTTTGGTTTCTAGAAGCATTAATCATGAGGAGTTATGAGATCCACATTTCCATCATACTATTTGCAAGTTCACATTTCCATCATGCTATTTGCAAGTTCTATATGAAGATATGTAGTGTAACAACTAATTATCAAATTGTGATGTCCTAATACATTATTATGTTTGGTTTCTGTCATACTATTTGCAAGTTCTATATGAAGATATGTAGTCTAATAACTATACAGTCTAGCCCATATAACATATAATGGCCTTTGAAAGTATGAGAAAAGAGTCAAAAAATAGAGAGGCCTCCCAACAGAGTTCCACCTGTTCATCAAGGTAAGCAACATAATATCGGAAGTGAAACAATGACACCACTTAACATATGTGAATTTAGAATGATTTCAACTCTTTTTTCAAAGGAGAAAAAACCTTGTTTCATATATTGATAACAGTTCATATACAAAATCCTCTTGATATACCCATAACAGGTTATCAAGTATAAAAGATCAGATTATGTCTCATACAGAAATACATTACAGCAGTATAAAAGACAATATGTAGTCACATATAAAAGAAAATATGTAGTCACATTACAGAAATACATTACAGCAGTATAAAAGAAAATATGCACTCACATTACAAAATATCAGATTCTGTCTCATAGATAAATACATTACAACAGTATAAAAGACAATATGTAGTCACATTATAGTAGTAGATCATTCTAGTCCAATCATTCCAACATTGAGGAATCGAGAGAAGGCTCAGTAATGGCATAAGCTTAACAGTGGCGATAAACTTCCATGCACAATGTGAGAATCAGATAGAGCGGATGAAATTGATGGATCCACAGGAACAGTAACAACTGCAGCAACCGAATGCATATCATACTACCAGAAATTCAACATACACCTTACAGCAAAAGGTAATGAAATTTAAAGCATAATTACAGCATAGATTCTTTGTTTGGAATTTTGGTGTTTCTCGTTCCCACTTGGTTGTAAAGAAAAATTTTCTATAGCAATGAGTGCCTTGACTTCTACATGACACCAATCAACTCAAACTAAAACCAAGAATTCCAAAAGGCGCATTTGCAGTAACAGTCCAAAGTTAACATAGAAAAGGAAATCCCTATATACGCAAGTGAACCCCCAAATCTAATGGACTCCCCTGAAGTCCAAGGTTACTTCTTACATGTGGAAGGGAAGTGGAGTGCGATTAGGGGCTGCAAAAGAGGTGGGCTTGAATGGCAGTGCGGATCAGAAAAAGAGTGGACAACAGTCCAGTGAGACTTCTTCTAGCAAGGTGGCAGCCACCAAGTGGTGGAGAACCGGAAGAGGAGACCGAGAAGCAGTTGTTCCCTAGAACTTGTGATTCAAGAGAGGTCACAAAGTGGAAATTTTATGTTTCAATGAGTGCCCTCAAATATGTGGGACTGAGTTAGGCATACAAGCATCATCTTAACAAGCAAGAGATTAGTGATACCAAAGTTGTCGAAAACAATTTATATGAAAAAAAAACATTTTGGACTTGGCATGACATGCACTAGGCTTAATTAGTACTAAATGGAACTTGGTGATTGTCACCATAATTGGTAATGAATAATTCATGCAGATTTCATGTGAATCCATTGATCAAGGTGCAGAGGAGGAGGAGAAATACCTATTAGTTCGCTCGCTTGACGTCGCCGCAGATAATCACCAACAGAGCGAACGGAAGCAGCCCCAGACCAACAGCAGCACCACAACAGATCACCAAACAAAACAGCAACACAAAAACGCATGAAGAAACAATGCTAAGAAACATAGACGTGGGAAACAAATGAACTTCGTGGGTGAGATATTTATAAGAACTAGCTCAGCTGAACTTTTGTTGTCAGTTTTCCCATCTCCGGAAAAAATTATGTTTGCCCACGCCGTCAGTGTGCCATCAATCTAAACGGAAGAATGAGTTCGACCGAAATTTCTCATAAAGTTCGGCCAAACTATTGTCGAAAAAAAAATTCCGCCCCCGATTCTCACAAAAGTGTAACCCAGGTTCACATTTCCGCCTAGATATCTTAGTGTTTTTGGGTTTGTAATAGTTTAGATAGATGAAAGTCACTCCAGTGATGTATTATGTGTTCTTTTTTGTAACCCTCTATTATTGTATCAAATATAATTTTCACCTCATCAAGTTGTAATCAAGGATTTAAAAGATCTTAATCGTGCTTTAAAAAATATAGTTGTTGTGATATTACCAAGTTATATAGATTTCAAAATTTTTGGTTGTAATCTCTTCCATCAATGTTTTTTTGCTCATAGTGATGAAATGAACAAACTTTGGCATAAGTAGTTTTGTCATCTAAATTATCATTCATTACAACAACTATGTAAAAACAATATGGTGATTAGTCTTTCTCTTGTTTCTTGCAAATATGGTATTTGTTCAAGTTATGCTCTTGATAAACATCATCAATATAGCTTTGACAATTTTTCTTCTCAACACGCCTCAACCCCCTTACAACTTGTTCATTGTGATTTTTTCTATCCACCTCCTTGTACTTTCTTCTTTATATTTGATTACATTTTTAACTTTAATTGATCTTGTAATATCCTTTCCTGGCCCCTAAGATGCACATGTATGTATGTGTGATATTGAGGCTAGTGTGCTTGTATAAGTATCCAAATTTTAGGCTGGTGTGCCGAGTTGTGAATATGATTAAGGCCAGTGTGCCTATGTAATGGGTTTGAGGATCGTGATATTTAGGCAGATGAGCCAAAAATATGTGATTAATCAATAAATAATAAAAATCAACAAGATATTTATAATGTTGAAGGATAAAATTTTCAAGCTTGTGTGATAACCCCATTAGATATATATGATGTTCAACTTAGTTCTGGTAAGTTTTTGCAAAAGAAGTCACCAAAAATTTCCATCCAAAAATCTAAAGAGGATGAATTTCATGAAAAAGATGCAAATATTGATCAAGAAAATATTTCTCTAAGGGAAGATGCTCCTATACAATCAAAGGATGAGAAAATAAAACAATCTCCTACAGTTCCTCTAGTATAGCAACCTTCTATTTCTTTACAAGATCCACCTTTCCCTGAAAGGATTAAAATTGATAAAGGAATAGAAAGGAAGATTGTTTTACCAAAATATGATATGCTAGATGAACTTAAGAATATTTGTATAAAAATTCCTTTTCTCCAATCCATAAAGGAAATACCAATATTTGGAAAAACTATTAAGGAGCTATGCATTTGGAACCCGCGATTAAAAAAAAATATGTTAAAAATATCTAATTTATAGGAAAAATTGTTGATATTATCATGGGAAAAACTATTGTTCAAAAATATCTAGATCTAGGTATCCCCATTGTAAAAATTCATATAAATGGTATTGAGATTCCAAACACTTTGATTGATCTAGGAGCAACCATTAACACTATGAGTAAAGAGACAATGGAGTAACTAAAGTTTCCCAATATTCAATATACTCTAAGATCATTACAATTAGTAGATAGATTTGTTATCAAACCATATGGTGTATTAGAAGATGTGTCTATTTCGCTAGATTCTTTGGAATATCATGTAGACTTCATGATTTTAACTCCAAAATTTAGAAGCCCATCCATTGATCCTTGGTAGACCTTGGTTAGATATAACTGATGCATTCATAAATTGTAGATCTGGTGATATGTATATATCTTATGGAAATTCCATTATTAAATTCATATTGTATCCTCTTACAAAAACAATAACTGAAGTAGAAAGTAAAATTTGGAGGGATGATGATGATGAAGTCTTTGATAATATGAAACTAGTATATAATTTTTCACAATTAGATGAGGAAAATCAATTGATAAATTTAATGAATAATAATGATTCTTCTTATTGCTCTAATAAAGATCAAATTTTTCAAGAACAAATTAATATTGAGTATATATCATCTCACCAAATGGCTTTACATTCTATGGAAAATTTTGACAATTCTCAAGTAGAAATTTTTACAGGAAAAACATTGAATATCAATAATAATTTGGAATATTTTCAAAAGAATAAATTAATAAAGATGCTAAAAAAAAAATTCTCTGCTTCTGCATGAGAACATATTGATATGAAAGGAATTGATCCTAAAACTTGTATGTGTCATATTTATATTCAGGAAAATCTCAAACCAGTTAGACAACCTAAGAGGTGAATGAACCCTAATCTGAGATAAACTGTTAAAGAGTAATTACAAGAAATTTTGAATGTGAATTTCATTTATCCAATATCAAATAGTTAATGGGTGTCACCTTTAGTTATTACTCCAAATAAAAAGGGAAAATGGAGAGTGCGTATTGACTACATGGAATTTAAAAAAAAAACTTCTTTAAAAGATTATTTTCCACTTTCTTTTATTGATCAAGTATAAGATACCTTGGTAGGAAAGAAGTATTTTTCATTTTTAGATGGTTTTATTGGATATAATCAAATTCAAGTAACACCAGAATATCAAGATAAAACCTCTTTTACATGTACATGGGGAACATATGCCTATAGGGTACTTCCCTTTCGATTATGTAATGCACTTGCCACATTCCAAAGATAAGTTTTAGGTATCGTTTCTAACCTAATTCATGATTGTGTGGAAGCATACATGGATGAATTTACTGTGTATGGAGATACCTTTGAGGAAGCTATGGAAAATTTGAAAAAAATTCTTATTAGATGAAAAGATACAAAGCTTTCATTAAGCCATGAAAAACGTTTTATGTTGTTCAATGAACAGATTGTTTTAGGCCACCATATTTCAAGTGATGGAATTAAAGTGGATACATCTAAAGTAGAAGTCATTTCTAAAATTTAAATTATTGTTTTTCAAAGAGATGTTAGAATTTTTCTAGGATTTAATAGAGATTATAGGAGATTCATAGAAAATTTCACAAAATAGATTCTCTGCTTTTCAAACTTCTTACAAAAGATTGCGAATTTTCATGGAACTCTAATAGTCAAAAATAATTTGAGACGTTGAAACAAAATATTATTGAAGCACCAATTCTAAGAGGACCTAATTATTCTCTCCCTTTTCATATTTGTATTGATGCTTCAGGCATAGCTTTTTGATATGCATTGGGACAAAAGCATTTAACTCCTTATTCTATATATTATACAAGAAAAAATTTGACTCCAGCAGAGTTAAATTATGCTGTGACAGAAAAGGAGTTTTTAGTTATTGTACATGCCATTAATAATTTTCGTCATTACAACAAATGGTTATGAAACTTTTATTCATATTGATCATTATTCCATTAGATATCTAATGAAAAAAAACAATTACTAACGGAATAATTACTAGATGGATATTATTATTACAAGAATTCAACATTATGTTCTTGATAGATTTGGAAAGGAAAATACAATTGCTGATTTTATTTCTAGAATGCAAAACAATAATGATGATGTTCCTATAAAATATAATTTTCCTGATGAGTATATTTTTGCATTATCTACTTAAATTATCTTGGTTTGAAGATGTTCCCAATTACTTAGATACAAGAAAATTACCATTACAATTTTCAGCTAGGGAAAAGACGAAAGTTGTCAAAACCAATGCACCTTATTCTTGGATAGAAGGAGAATTGTAAAAAATTATAATTGATCTAATCATTCGAAGATATGTTTGAGAAGATGAAGTAACATAAATCTTAAAATATTTTCATGATGATCCATGTGGAGGACATTTTTCTGAGAAAAGAACTGCTTACACAATCCTTCTTTTGGGATATTATTTGCAATATATTTTCAAAGATGCCAAAGAATATTTCAAAATATGTGATATTTTTCAAAGAATGGGAAAACATGTACCATCAAATGAAATGGCTCTAAAACCACAGGTACTTGTAGAGCATTTTTAAAAATGGGCTCTATATTTTTTTGGACCAATAAATCTTCCATCTAAACAGTAAAGATCCATGTGTCTTTACATAGATTATGTCACAAAATGGGTAGAAGCTAAACCCCTTTTATTTGCAATTGAAAATTTTGTAGTTACATTTCTTTTTTAGGGTATATTTACTCATTTTAATGTTCCAAGAGAAATTGTAGCAAATCAAGGTACTCAATTTATATCCAAGTTGGTGCAAAAAATTATGGATAAATATAAGATAAAGAATTGGAAGTCTACTCCATATCATCCACAAGTTAATGGACAAGTGGAATCCACCAACAAATTACTCGAAGAAATTATCACCACAATTGTGCATTTTCATAGGAAGGATTGGGTAGCTGAAAAGATTCAAGAAGAACTATGGGCATACGGAACCACATGGAGAAACAAAATTGGACATACTCCTTATGATATTTTTTATGGGAAGCAAGTTTTGCTTCCAATTGAGTTCCATGTGGAGACCTTTAGAACAAATACTAAATTAGGCCTTCATCTATCAGAAGCCCAAAAACAAATATTAGCTCAATCAAATGAGCTGGATGAGATACGATGAGATGTTATCCAAAGAACCAACATATTTCAGTAGCAAAGAAGAATATGGCATGACAGATTTATCAAGACTAAGAAGTTAAAGCAAGGTGACTGGTCTCTTCTTTTTTATTCCAAATTCAAATATTTTCAAAGAAAGTTTCAAACTCATTGGCTTGGTTTTTATGACATAGATATCGTTTGTGAAAATGGAGCATTTAAGTTCAAAAATATTGATGATGAAAAATAACCTTCCTTGTTAATGGTCATAGATTAACATTTTATCATAAACCACTAACAAAGGAAAAATTTGTCAAATATTTGCAAGAAAAGTATGAATTTAAGTTGGTTAAGAAAGGAGATTATTGTCCTCATTCTCCAAATCAATTGTGATTTTCCTTTTCTTTAAGAAATAAATCAATATTTTTTTTGTATAAGTGTTAAACCCAACAATGTTGGCATACTTATACAGAAAATATTAACTAGAAAACCAATGTTCTTGGCAGTTTATATTTTCATAATAAATTCCCTTCTCTTGTCCTAATTTCTTTCTCTAATAAATTTCAAGTGGCAAGCAATATTTCTAAAGACCAATCTTCTTCACTGAAGAGAAAAATTAGCAACATCAATAAAGAACTATTCTCCTGATCAAAAAAGAAAAATTCAAGAAATGACAAGCAACAACTTAATTGATATCATTTTGCATCTCACCTTCGATTCTACAACCAAGTCAAAATTCTATATATACATCAGCATTAGAAAATATACACCAAAAGAATATCAAGGGAATTCAAAAAATTAAAGGTATGTATAATGTTGAATTTTTTTTCATGTAATAACATTAGGTTTTAACTCGTGGATGATTTTATCAAAGAAAAGTTTTAATCATTAAAAGACCTTACAAAACTGTTGAAAATGACAATCATCACCATAATTGTTACACCCCACTCCCTCATCATTACTCATTCGGTGACATCAATCTGATTGAAATCAGATACGTCCCACCGATCTTATGAAATAAGATCTGGGAATCGTGGATAATTATAAGGAAGGAATAGTTTGATCATAAAACAATTTTCCATAAGCGCTTTATTTTTCTATCATTTTACTCTGCTTCATTTCATTTTTCTCTATTATCAAACACCTACCATTCAAAATTTTCTCATTCCCTTATTCAATCTTCCATTATTCCTATCGAAAGGAAATAGTCGAACACTGAAACTTATTCTCGCCATGGGGATTATTCTCTTCTTTGAACCAAACGTAATTAAGTTTTTTTCATGCATACACGAGATTTAGAGACCAATTTCAGTAGGTAGGTTGGCTTAAGCTTTTTGAAAAATTTGACGAGCCTGGGGAAGAGGTTACCAAAGATTTTGCTCAGGATTTTGATGGGGTCGTGGCAGAAATTGGAGACATCAATCTTATCCTAACAGAATTTAACATGGAAGAAGATACGATATTTGCCAGAAACGAGGAGAGTTGGTTCAAGAACAGAAAATTCAAGGATAATGAATTGATAAATTCCTTAGAGAACTAAATATGGATATATGCATCTTTAAAAACAGAATTCCAGTCCCTTCACTAAAAGGGAAATGGAGAAATTTATTGTTGTTTATCCAAAAAAATTGAACTTGTGAAGGTAGATTTGGAACTATGTTTTTTTACCATGCCCGCCTCTTGATTCATTTTATCAACGAGAATGAAATCAACTTTATCTATTTCTTACTCTGTAGTATTAGAAAAACGGAATCTATTATACAGAGTGAGTCAAAATCCATTGGTAGTTCCCTCTACCATCACAGACTCATCAAAATCCTTATAGAGGCACATTTAGAAACTAAGAGAGACAATTGGAAATATTTCCTAGATCGTAATAATTTTTAGGAAATCCAAGAAGAAGAAACAAGTAGTAGGGTTAAACGAAGTCGATGAAGGTCAACATCAAACCCTATCCCTAAAAAAAAAAAATCACGAAGAAAGTCTAAAAAAATTGAGACAGAGGTATGAGAATAATATTTTGAGGATGATACTCCATTTTCCCATTACTTTGAGAAATGTGAATAGAAAAATTAAAAAAAAAAAACTTAGAATAAAGAAAGCCAACCTAAATTCTAAGTTAAATGAAGAAATTGAAAAGCAGAGAAGAGAAAATAAGAGGTTAGCAAAGGAAAGAGTCAAGACATTGGAGGGTCAGGAGTAAAACTAATACGAAGTAGAATAATTTCAAAAATGATAAATACACAATCTCTAGAAATGATTGATCTTGAAGAAGAAGGATATCAAAACACCACCTCAAACAACGATTCCAAGAAGGAAAACACCATATATTGACTCAGTTCAGCAGGAAATTTATGATAATGTAGAATACTTTTAACAAAGAGCACAACATTAGGCAAATATCTCTCAGAATGAAATTGGTGAAACTTCCATAACAGAACAAACTCCAGAACAAGAACACAGTAAAAAATGCTTTGAAATAGGAAATATATGAGCTAGAGATTCTTAATAGACACTTGACACAGGAAAGGGAACTAGAAAAAGTACAGATTGAGATATTAAGAACTTAAAATGATATCGTACTTCTACATATTTTCCATTGGTATAAGAAAAATAAGAAACTAAAAGCTAGCAACAAGTTCCTTAAGACTAGAATCAGGGGATTGCAAAGTAAATTTTTGATGAAGAGACCAAGGACCACCTTCAGCATTAGAAAGAGAAACGAAAGCACTAGTATGGATGTTCTTGTGCAGCCTTTAGAAATCATACATTGAAGAAGAAATAAGAACCAATTTTTATTGTTTGGTGCATGAGGAAATGCAAGACCTTTAGTGTGGGGGAATGTTGAGGTCTGAAATTGTTTCCTTTTTTACTCTCCTTCACCTTTTTGTCATCATTTTTGTAGCGGTCTTACTTTATCAAGGTCAATTCAACTTATATAAAGGTATTTATCATCCATGTTTATAATATATGTTTCTTTATGAATTTTAATGAAAACATTCCTACAATAAAAAAATTTGTGAATATTCCACAACTAATGTTCAATTTCGCAGCCATATCCATGATTAGACAGGTTGCAAGGCATCAGTAAATAAATGAAGGGTATTTGAAGATGAAAATTTTTCACTACATGGACGACCACTTATTGGAATGACTTGGAAAGATACAGAGATCAAGATATTTGAGTATCAAGCTCTGAGTATGATGGTGCAATAGTCAGGAAAAGGAAGTAGGAGATCAAAATGACATTAGGAAAGCGAGAAGAATCCCTCGTGACTTTCTCTTTCCGTATAAATTTATAAGGAGATAAATTTTTAATCTAAATATATTTCATAGATGTCAGAATAGTTCTTTTTCGTATCGATATAAAATTCTTGAAGTTTTTTAATGAAGGTTTGTATAAAATCCATAAGACGGGACCAAAAATATAATTTGATTATTAAGTTTATTTTGGTTCATTTATAGAATTTTTTATATCTTTTTCGAGTTCATACAGTCCTTTTCTTTCAATGCGTGACTAAGAAATCATCTTATCGATATCAGACCTATGGTCACAGCAGGGCCCCCTCTCAAGTTGTAAGGTTATTTAGTTTTATTTTCCTTTCAATTTTTCTTATAGCGTGGTAGTTTCCTAAAGTGTTTTCTTGGATAGTTTCATCACAGTAATGTTTTGATCATTTATTATTTGATTTCAGAGTGCTCATAAAGGGAAAATTACCAAAAATATTTAACTTTCATATGCATTTCCTTTCAAGATTGTATACTCTGTTAATCTATTAGATGATGAAAGAAATTTCTTTTAGAGTTAATTGCACATACTAGTAATCATTTAGAGTTACAAGTTCTCATTTGATTTTATTTCTAAAATTAGTTTTACAAGGATTCCTTTTAGCATTGGTTTATTTTTTTTTCTTTCTGCAATCAGAAATTAATTTTTCTTCATGCAATTCATTTTTATGCAAATAGTGTAAAATTTCCTTTCTGCAAAGCAGTTTTAGTTTTGCAAGTAGCATTAAAATATTTCTTCTGCAATATAGTTTTATAATTTCCTTTTATGCAAGTATAAATAAGATTTGAGTTCTAAAACTAGAATAAATTCTCAATTTGGAAAAATAGATTTAAATTCAGTCAATAATTTTTATTTTTAATGTAACTTTAAATCGAAATAACATGTGCGTAACTACTCTCTAAATATCATTAAAACAGTGATCCATAGAATAATTTTATCCTTAGAATAAGGCAATCCACAGATATAATTATATCATATATATTTCACATACGCTTCATAAGTACATGAACCTTGGTTGACAATTAATGAATTAATTTAAGATCAATTAAATTACCCAACACATGTTATACTAGGAAATAAATGTTGACCCAACACTAAAGATATCTCCTAAAGTGGTCTTCATGTCTATGAACTCCTTTCACAATCAGCATCTGTGAAGCCTTGCAAATTCACACCATCAGTCCTCATGTACCATAGCCCAATTTTTTTTTTCCTTTGAGGTATCTAAGCACATGTTTTGCTGCTTTCCAGTGAAGCTTCGTAGGCATCACCATAAACTAACCCAGCTA
This sequence comes from Pinus albicaulis, assembly GCA_034641835.2. NCBI lineage: Eukaryota > Viridiplantae > Streptophyta > Pinopsida > Pinales > Pinaceae > Pinus > Pinus albicaulis. The sequence continues at coordinate 524,430,512 of CM076572.1, read as the reverse complement.
ATTAAATTCATAACATATTTCATGCCTTGTGTTCACCAAATGCATCAAGGATATGACCATTTGTCTGTAGATGGTAGCATATACTACCTCTCCTATAGAAGCATCCTCCTTCCTCCATTTGGTAACTAGAGGAGTGTCCACGGCTTGTAGTCTTGCATATGGAATATTTTAATTATTTCATAGGTATACTTCCCTTGACTCACAAACAACTCTCCATCTCCCTTCCATGCCTTCAAACTAAGGAAGTAGTGCATCAAGCTCATGTCCTTCATCTCAAAATCTCTTGTAAGGTTCTCCTTTCTAGATTGTATCAACTTCTCATCATCTATCAATATTAATTCATCTACATATAGAACTAGAACAAGAAATTTTCCATATACCATAATGTTGTAGATATTAGCATCTGCTTCACTATTGGTGAAGCCCAATCCAATGATATATGTGTATATCCAAGTGTACCAAGCATGGTTTTCTTACTTGAGACCATAAAGGTCTCTCTTGAGTCTACACACGTGTCTCCCTGCAAAATGTCTCAAATCCCCCGAGATTCTCTATGTAAATCTCTTCCTCAATCACTCCATCGAGGAAGGAATACTTCACATCCATCTGTGTAATATTCCCAAAATAGGAAGAGCATCAATATTGAACACAATAATGGAAATAATAGTGAAAATAATTACATCAAGATATGAGACCAATATGGAGCCATTTTATTAAGTAAATCAGCAGAAAAATTGTGCAATATATTGAGGCACAAATCATACAACATAAGCAAACACGCCTCCAATGATCAAACCCTCTCAAATGTGAGATGCTGCTAATACACAAAATGTCGGAGAGCTACTGCAGTGTAGTCATGATGAACATATCTACAACATATGAACATGCAATGACATAAAATGGCTGATATATGCCTCAATATATACTAAAGATAAAGATCTAGGCCCTATAACAACCTTTCAAGACAACCTAAGAGGGTTTTCAGAAATAAATCAAAAAATACAATGGTGAACCAAAGCCCTAGGGCTGAAGATTCACTGCAGCAAAATAGATGGAAATATATGGCTAAATCTGATATATAAGTATATGGCTCTCCTCAAATAGACTCAGGGTGAAAGGCTGATCCCTCCATTGAAGATCTAACTCCCCAAATTATGAACTAAAACCACCCCTGCAACAGATCTCTAAAATAACGTAGTCATGGAATGAAACTGTGTTGTAGGTGATGGTGGTAACTTGGCCTGGTGCCAAATGATGATATAATGCCCAAGGACCCTCCTTGTTGGCCTCCTAATGGAAAGGCTACCTCTCCACTGAAAGACAAACTCCAAAAATGGCCCTGCAAACCCTTCACAACTTCTGCCCTACAACACAACACAAATCTGGAAGAAACTACGATGTATAATAAGACTGAAGCTTTGGCCTGATTCCAAAATGTGGAAATGCAACAGGGAAAATTTTAAGAATATAAAAGTATCTTGAAGTCTAAAAATTTGGTGAATCTCACTAGTCCCTAATATGTAAACTATAAAATTTTTATTGATGTATTTATAAAACTATTCAAATTTATAATGATTTTATATATACCCTCTATATAATTTTGGTGATTTTTAACATAAAATAATTTTATATTGCAAAATTTGGGCGAATCATTTTTATAAAAAATGGAAATTGACGGATATTTTTTTTTGGAAAAAACATGGAAAAATATCCCACCTGCGAATATTAGCCCCTAAATTTTTCCATGAAATGAAGCTCAATCACCTCTCCTAGGTGGGCACTCAAAGTCCCCCGAGGATGAGGGTGGGATTTCCACTCAGGAACACCCTTGTGCTAAACAGCACTACAATCTCCGCTAAATAGTTGAAGAGAGCAACAAGTCATACAGACCATAAAAAAAATTACAATCAATCATGCCTTCTATGGATGCCATCCCCTTCCTTATATGTTTGGTGAGCTTCCTCACCTTGGGCCCCACTCATTAAAGCCACTACTTCCATGCATGGAATCTCCCTCCAAAACTACATTGTCCCTCAATGAATGTCCACTCTTCCATACCAACGTTGTTGATTTGGTCAAAGTTGACCCAATCTACATGCTCCATCCCCTTTTCACACATAAGGGTCTTTAATCCAGCTACTTAGATGACCTCCATTCACATTTGGAGTGATTTTATTCCTACTAAGGAGATTTATGGATCTCCCTACCCTCTTATTCTTCTAACTAAGAAGAAAAAACAAAATTTAATATTCCAACTAGCTGAAAGCTAATCGATAATATTACATTCCTCCCCTCCCAAATGTTTCTTTTCCTCAAGAAACTATAAAGGTGAGTGTTTCAAGTCTTCTCCTCCTTCCCTTGTGACACCTCCATGTGATGGGCTCTCCTCATGAACCAAGTGTCTCCCAATCAATCCATCCCTGAAATGATCCTTCCAAGTATCCATCAGAGAGAGCTCCCAAATTCTCAAGTTAACCAAATGGATCCTCCCACAAGGAAACAAGAGGTCTAATGTAGTGATCATGTGATTCTCAATGTTCTTCCTGAAGCAAGAGGCATAAGAAATGGGGAGAATCTCCCTCCAAATGGGCACTTTCAATCCATGTGTTATCCTTCCAAATATGCCTACAATAATGATAAGAACATCATCTATATTTGGGATCGAAATAAAGGATACATAAGCTTCCATATTAAATACCGAAGGAGGATCATAGTCCCACATGTGGAACTAGCGCAGTATATCTCCTGACTGCCTCAAAACATGATATAGTAAGTGGTTTCCTAACCACGTTTTTGCTTCCACAATCTTCTCACATGCTTGGAGAAGGTGAATGATGTTTGGTGCCAATGGAGTACACCCTGAATGATATATCATCTCCCTAAAATATCCTAGGGAGTGGCCATGCTCAACACTACTTATGGCCCTAAGTGGACCATGAAGTTGATAATAAAGGGTGCTCCCTCTTGGATAAATGATTTGTACATGAATGGTAAAGGAATTCAAATACTCATCTAGTAAATCATTAAGCACAAAAACATGATCCTTACCATATACCTTGATCAAGCTAGTGGAGTGGCTCATAGATGGGCCTTATCTCATCCCTAGTGAGGAAATGAGTGGCTGTGATAACCTATCAAAGAGTTATGTCTCTCCTCCATCTCCCAACAATTCATGCATCTCCTAATATGTTGATGTATCTCCTCTTTGTAGCCCTTCCAAGTGAATCCCTCCATAATAGTGTGATATGTCCTCATGAAATCAGTGTGGTTGGAGAGAAAATCCTCATGTGTTGCATGTAGTAACTCCTCCTTCATCTTAGAATCTCTAGTCAAGAATATTCTACTTTGATATTATATGACCCCATCTCTTACTGAATATCCATCATCTGATAACTGGCCATCAAGGATCCTACATGAAAAGAGATCCTTGGAGTATTCCACCAATAGTTTGGATCTCTAATGAGGATATATACTCCATAGTGACAGCGCTACTAATCTACCATATAAATAATCTATCATGTGGTTTCCCCCTTCTTTGACATCTCCCATTCCAAATTCACATACCAGGATGTTGCTATCTTGCCTCTGTTGCTCCTCCTGTAGCTGCTCATGCTCAAGTAAAGGTTGAAGTTTTTGGAGGTTAGCCTTCCAAGGGAAGCTATCACCCATCCAAAATTTTCTGAGTTTGGCCAAGGTATGCATGAGTGGCCACCAACCTCTATCATTTGGGGAAGGTTTCTCCCCAAGTGGAAGTATCTTCTGAGCCTCCAAAGTCAAGAAGTGGTCTCCTTGCACCATGATGGTGCAATCCTCCATCCCTGTAATGTCCTCTCTCAGCGCAATATGTGGGGTGAGAGTGGGTAATACTGATATTGGGAGAATATCTCCCTCCTCCTTGAGCCTACCCAAGACTCTGCATTGTGTCCATTCCTCCCAAGGTTCCCACTCCTCCTGGATCTATGAGTGGTGCAACCTATTGTGAGACATTTCTCACCAACTCATGATTAGATTGCCTCCCAGGTGGAATTCCACTAAATATTAATGTCTAATGGGCCAAATTCATTTGCATAACTGATATGATTGTTAGGTCCTTGCTTCCACTGCACAAATCTAGCTCCGTTCTCGGTGTAGAAGCTGTCTGAGAGGGATAATTGTGCATGCCCCTAATCATCTAATGTTTGCCACTCCTTCTATCCATCCACTCCATCTTCAAAGTCTCCCAAACTGTGATGACCTTCCCCAAAGTAATCAACCACTACACACCAAATATCACATGGGTGTCAGGTATGTCAACCACAAAGAAGTGATCAGTCAATGTATATGTCCCCATGCTAACAGATATATATGGAACATAATGCATGCACTGCATAGTTCTAGCTCATGGGACAAAAACTGAAAATCCCTCAAAATCATCAGTGAGTATTTCCCTCCTATGCACTAGTTGGGTATCAATAAATTTATGGGTAGCCCCACTGTCAATCAACACTGAAACCCTCTGATCCCGAATGGAACCTCGAACTCTCAAGTTCAAGTACTTGGGTACTCCTCTCTATGATGCAAGGGACCCTCCAATTGGATAAAATGCTCCATTCCCACCTCCTTGCGGTGATGACTCCTCTCCTGCTATCCCAACACTGTGACCTTCTTCTTCCTCCTCCTCATCATCAGAAAATACCTCTATATAGTGTGCCTTCCCTGCTGCACATCTATGTCCAGGTGCTCATGATTCTTGGCATGTGAAGAAAAGCTTCCTTCCCCTCAAGTCTCTTCAGACATCATCACTAAGAGGTAGTTTGTTTTGGCTCTCCTTTCAAGGATGACCCTTCTCATCTTTTCCTTTTGATGGAAAAGTGGGCTTTTGTTGAAATGTTGTCTTTGCTCTTGGCAACGCATCTTGTAGATCTCTAGCCCTTTCAATGGAATCTTGAAGGGTAGTGGGTTTGGTTGATTTAACCAACCCATGTAGAGGTTCTACTAGCCCATCAATAAACATATAGACTCTCGTAGCTGAAAATAAATCAGGAACAATAACAGAAAGTTTTAGAAATTCAGAAATGTAAGTTTCTGGATTACTTGATTGTTTGAGCTTAGCTAGCCCAACGAAAGGTACCTTTGAGTCTCTTCGATCAAACCTCTCCACTAATCTCCTTGTGAACTCTGAATATGCAGTCACATTGGCATGACCCAATGTAAACAGACCATGAAAGTTGAAACCACCAATCATGTGCTTCACCCTCAAGGTGCAGCACTTCTATTTTGATAACTTCCATCTCCAATACTTGGTTCAACTGGAAGTAGATGTCTAGATTTTCTACCCAATATTTGGTAGTGCATTTGGATGACCCAACAAAAGTGGGTAAGAAAAATAGGCCCATAGTCTGGTGAATATCATTGTGTTGTATGAATCCTCCACCTCTATTGTGATGTCGGGGTCTCCTATTATCCTTGATCTGATAGAACTCTTGAAAGCTCAAATGGTCCTTTAATCTCTGATATTGAGACTCATACTTAAGAAAATAGTCTTCAAGAGTTTATTGTTCTTGAAACCCTCCATTTCCCACTACTAAAAATGTAGGAATTGTAAAGCATTGGGAAACATGTTGCTTCACTGGTTGATCACTCCAGTGATGTCAAATGTCGGAGCCTTCTCCATGTAGAAACCCTTTAGGGAGATTCTTTGCGTCTATCCATTCTCATCTCCTTGATTTCTCTTGCAATATCTTGCATGGTTTGAAGAAGAAGCTTGGGATACTCCTTCTCCTCCTTTCCTCCTAATAAGGGAGTTTCACCCTTGTCTTCTTTATCGTCTGTATAATAATATCTCCGGTTTCTTCTTTTGAGATACCTCTTCTCTCTATCTGTGAGAGGATCTCCTTCTTCTGATGAAATATTGTCTTATATTCACACGCTAAACCAAGCTTATGCTTTGATACCACTGTAATATTCCCAAAATAGGAAGAGCAACAATATTGAACACAATAATGGAAATAGCAGTGAAAATAATTACACCAAGATATGATACCAATATGGAGCCATTTTATTAAAGTAATTAGCAGAAAAATTTGCAATATATTGAGGCACAAATTATACAACATAAGCAAACAAGCCTCTAATGATCAAACCCTCTCAAATGTGAGATGCTTCTAATATACAAAATGCCGGAGAGATGTTAGAGCGCAGTCATAATGAACACATCTGTAGAATATGAACATAAAATGATATAAAATGTCTGATATATGCCTCAATAGATACTGAAGATAAATATATAGGCTCTATAACAACCTTCGAAGACAACCCAAGAGGTTTTCTGGAAATAAATCAAAAAATACAATGGTGAGCCAAAGCCCTAGGGCTGAAGATTCATTGCAGAAAAATAGCTGGGAATATATTGCTAAAGCTGCTATAGAACTATATGGCTCTCCTCCAATAGACTCTCCAGGTGAAAGGTTGATCCCTCCACTAAAGATCTAACTCCCAAAATTATGCACTGAAACCACCCCTGCAACATATCACTAAAATAATGCAGTCATAGACTGAAACTGCACTGTAGGTGATGGTGGCAGCTTGGCCTAGTTCCAAATGATGATCTAATACCCAAGGACCCTCCTTTTTGGCCTCCCAATGGAAAGGCTACCTCTCCACTGAATCACAAGCTCAGAAAATGGCCCTACAAACCCTCCACAATTTCTTCCCTGCAACACAACACAAATATGGAAGAAACTGCACTGTATAATAAGACTGAATCTTTGGCCTAATGTTGGAATGTGGAAATTCAACTCAATCAACTCTCTTGGGGGGGAACTCGAATTCCCTTGAGGATGAGGGTGGAATTCGTGCTCGGGAACACCCTTGTGCTAAACAGCACTGCAGTCTTCGCGTAACAGTTGAAGAGAGCAGCAAGTCATATAGACCATAAACAAAATAATAATCAATCATGCCTTCTATGGTTTCCATCCCCTTCGTTATATTATTCATGATATTCCTCACCTTGGGCCCCACTCATTAAAGCCACTACTTCCATGCATGGAATCTCCCTCCAAAACTGCGTTGTCCCTCAATGAATTTCCACTCCCCCATACCAACGTTGTTGATTTGGTCAAAGTTGACCCAGTCTACATGCTCATCATCTTTTCACACATAAGGGTCTTTAATCCAGCTACTTAGATGACCTCCATTAAAATTTGTAGTGATTTTATTCCTATTAAGGATATTTATGTGTCTCCCTACCCTCTTATTCTTCTAACTAAGAAGCAAAAACAAAATTTAATATTCCAACCAGCTGAAAGCTAATTGGGAATATTACAATCTGGTGGATCTTTCACCCATCTGCATAGCTAATGCTAGAATGGTTATTATGGAGGAATATCTTGCCATGGAGGAAACTTTCTCCTCATAATCAAATCCCTCAACCTGAGAGAAGACTTTGGCAACAAATATGGCCTTATACTTCTCAATACTTCCATCAGCTGCATGTTTCACTTTGTATATCCACTCAAACCAACTACTGACTTTTTCTCTATTATCAACACCACCTCCCATACATTATTCTTCATGATGGATTCATACTCCTCCACCATGGAATCTACCCATATTGGTATGGAAATTTCCTCCTCAATTGAATAAGGCTCAGAATCTATGAGTTCTATCATGATTTTCATGTAACTAGTTTATCTATCTGGTGAAATATTCTACCTATGCAAGGATGTAGAGTTCCCACATGCTCTTGCACATCCTACACTAACATGTTAGCCTCTCTGGTTCCTTTTATTCCCTCTCTGGAAGATTTTTATTGAGTTGGTGCCTCCACTCTACCCCTCCACATGTGATTGCTCCACAACACCTTGAAGCTTTAACTAAGGCTTCTCCTTTAGAGATAGAAGCTCCTCCTCTAATGAAATACTCAGATCTCACTCTAAATAGATTCTCATAGCCTTCTCCTCATCAAATCTTACATCTCTCCTCATCACTATCATCTTGAGTGAGGGAAAATAGACTCAATAGCTATTAGGTGTCTTTGTGTATCCTAAAAATATCCCCATCTCAACTGTAGGCTCCAAATTTTTCCTGCTATCCCTGGAGACATGACAGTAAAATGTAGCTCCAAAAATTATAAAATGGGATACATATTTCTTCCTCCCAGAGAAATCTTAATTGGGTGCGATCATGCCAAGTATTTTTTGAGGTCTCTAGTTCTTCAAATAAACTGTTGTATTGCATGCTTCTACCCACAGATATAATGGCAGTCCCTAATCATGCACCATCACTCTTGCAACCCCTATAATGGTTTTGTTTTTCCTCTCTGCCACCTCATTTCATTGTGGGTTGTGGGGTACACTCAGTTCTCTTCTAATGCTTTCTGTGACACAATTTTTTTTTGAAAGAATTAGACAAAAATTATCCTCCATTATCACTTCTCAAGGGTTTCATTTTCTAACCAGTCTCATTTTCAACCAATGCTTTTAATTCAACAAAATTTGTAAACACTTCATCTTTACTTTTCATAAAATAGATCCAGCACTTACAGAAAAAGTGATTTGTGAAAATTACATAATAGTTGTGTTTTGCAACCGAGACTATAAGAAATGGTCCACACACATATGAGTGGACTCATTCTAATATGGATCCATATTTTTTATCTCAACCCTGGAAGAAGGCTTTAACATATTTTCTAGGACTGTATCCCTTGAAAACATCATGTTTGTCAATAGTGCATTTTGGAAGTCTTGTGGTGATCTGTTGCATGATTTTCAAAGCTCCATAATGTACGTGACCCATGTGCCTATGCCAGAGTTCTCCAACATCTTAAATTTGAACATGTTATGCTTTAATAATCAATTCAGCGCATGCATCCACCTCTATCTTGTACATATTTTTCACTAATACCAATATGTTTTACTTTCCTAGTAGCAACATGCTTCAGAAAAGCTTCCCCTTTACTGAACACCACATCATAACCTTTGTCCTCCAATACAGCTACACAAATGAAAATTTTCTTCAATCCATGCACGTACATTACATTTTTCAAGTGAAGATAGGAGATTTACTCCCACTTAAAGGTAACAGTACCAATCCCTTTAGTACTATATCACCCATCATCCCCAAGATCTATGTGTAGTTGTAGGTCCTTCTCCTCCAATATGTTGAATAACTCCTTAGATCATGTCTTATTAAACGAGGCTCTAAAGTCCAAGTACCATACACTGCCTCGTACGGTACTATCCATGCATGCAATCAGGGTGAAATCCAATTCAAATTGTGATGCAAGGGGACCACCTCCTGTTCCTCTTGTAATATTCTTCCCATATTTCTTTTTCAGACACTTAGTTGCGTAGTGTCCATATTCATGGTAGTGAAAACATTTAATTTTGCTAAGGTCCTTCTTGCCCTTTTTTTGGTTGAATTTTGGCTTGTCATGGGTCTTCTTTCCCTTGGGTTTCTTTCCCTTGCCCACCAAGGAAAAATTTTCTTCCTCCTCATCTCTCATTGTGACACCATCTCTAGTGTTTCTTATGATCTCCTCCTGCACCAAATCAACCCAAATTCTCTCCCAATATGGTAGCTTGTCTCTCCCATTAATTAAATATTGATAGATGTGCTAGGATTTTGGAAGGCCAAGGAGTGATAAGCTCACAAGTTCGGATGATGGCACATTCTCTCCTACTCCTCTGAGTTCATCTCGAACTTGAATGAATCTAAATAGGTACTGAGGAATGGTTTCATTTTTCTACATTCGAATGCTCTTGAGTTTATCTCTTAATGCCAATTTCTTGGCATCACTGCTACTCTAGAATATATCTATGAAATTTTCTACATTACAAAAGGATTCTTCTTTCCATGCAATTTTGAAACCACATGATCTCTAACACCCTAAAAAAAAATCTTCTTGAATTTTTCTGTCTTTCTTCCACTAAGAAAGGTCTTGTGCATTTGATGCCACTAGTTTTGGAATATTGGTTTGTTTGTATTCCCATAATCCATTTTCATCCAGGACAACTTCCATATTTTCTTTCCAAGCACAAAAATTCCAAGTGACCTCTAATGCATACTCAAGCTTCTTTTCATTGAAATACATTTTTCCTGCGCTGACGAGAATCTGAATAAAAAATATGCAAATCAAAATTTCTCTTAGCGAAAATCTGGAACAAATTTTCTATGTAGTACTTTGTAGCTCTAATACTATGTATAAATTGCAAGAAATTTTCTATTGCTAATGAAATCAAACTGAAATCAAGAGACAAAAATTTCTTATACTATTCTGCGGATAGGAAAACACATAATAAAAACACATGCAATAACATATAACCATCAAAACACAAGGAACAAAATGATATTACATGGGAACCCAACTGGGAAAAAACCCTCCTCTATTTGTATTATATCAGATGAGAACAAAATTGATCTATGACAATGAATTCTTCACACATGAAGCACACCCTGCACTATAATTATGATCTCCTCCTCCATAATTATGATCTCCTCCTCCTGAGACTGTTGTGTAAAATAGTTGGACAAATGTTGGCCTCTTGTTCCTTCTATTTCCTTGCATATTATTGAGTAAATTGGCTCCTAAATAATAGGAGAAGCATTCATTTTTTTGTGAAATTCCCAATAGAGGAGTCACACCTTCTGTATACAAACTTTATACACTCTCTAGTATACAATAATAAATACATTGATGCCTTTTTCCTCCACTCAACTAAGAAATTTGAATTCCATGAATGGATGGGACTATTTTTAGTAAGCTAAGAGGTCAACGAGTTAAAAACTGTTATAAATACTCAATTGAACTCCTACTAACTACATTAAAGACTAGAGATTAGATAACTAAGTTTAACTAACAATAACTTCATTAGATTGCTCGATTGTAGCAATCAACCCATGCACAACTCTACTACCAACCTACAAAACAGAATTTATTGATTTAACTAGGAGATAAGGCCATGTCACTCCAACTAAATTCACTCCAAGTAATCCTCCTGATATGGAAAATTGAATTTCTCCATTTGACAAAGGCACAATTCAAATGAATATTTTTCTTGGTACATTTTAACAAAGAGTGCAAACATACAAAGTAAAAGGAGTTGTGGGATTTAACTAAAGTATATATTTTCTCACCAAAACATTTTAAAGGCCTCCAAACATTATGTTTGCAATACCTATGCTAATTTTTGTAGGCTTCAACATCCCTCAATACTACTCCTCACTCATTTACTTTATCAAGGGAATAAACCTTTGAGATAAATAATATTTCCATTATTGTAGCCATGGTACTATTTGAAAGAGTGATATATCATTTGTATGCATCATGGAGCATCTATTGGTTGTGGAGCTTGATGATCTTCCAGATTTATAAGTCATTTCTTTTAGTTGTGTTTGGACCCCAGTACTTAAAAGGGGGTTTAGGGGGGCTTTCCCCCTTCTAGTATCTTTGGGGGGTGGAAAATGAGAGGGGGACAAAAATTATTTGTAGCACCGCACCTGATAGGGGTTTGCAGAAACCAATGTTGCAAACATTGGAAAAAAATCGTAAAAATTGGCAACATCACAATTTTTTCGGTCATCGAAAAACCATCAGGTAAAAATTTCAGTTTTTTCCTTTAGCGGATTTTTCCAGGTTTTTTTCAATTTTTTCCGATTTTTTCTAATTTTTCTTGACTTTTGTCAGCTTTTCCTTTTTTTTTAAATTAATATACTTTGTATTTTTTAATATGTGTCATGGTTTGGCATTTTTTTGTTGATGTTTCCTAAAATATGTTTTCTAGACTCTTGCCTATTTTTTGTCGATGCTAATTTTTTCAACACTAGTGCAACATCACAAAGAGAATTTTTTGGAAAATTTTCCTTGTAAAATATTGTAATTTTAAATTCAATCTAGATCTTTCATAATTAAACCATAGATCTAGTAGTAGAAGTTATATTAATATTTTATTTCCCTAGAAGGAAGCCATATTTTAAGAGGGTATTATATTACGACTATGTATTATTGGGAGAGCATTGTAATTGAGAGGGAGAAGCTTGTGAGAGAGAGAAGAGAATATTTTAGTGGAGGTGTTATAGGTGGTAATCCCTACATTTTTCTAGATAGAATAAATGGAAGGGTTGGCTATTTCTCCGTGGACATAGCCTAAATCAGGTGAACCATGTGAATTGTTATCTCCTTTGCATTGTTTGATTCTATGTTTTATTTATACATTCATTTTGATTTTATTGCTTAAAGATTTTATTCCTAACAACATCAAACTAGTTAAAAACAATTCCATATAGGGGGTAGAATAGGATTGTTAACAATTATTGTAAGGAATCATTTATTCTAGCATTGAATAATAATTCCTTTGGTATAGGATCCAATTTCAACTATGCGTAGACCTCCTCCGCCTCCTACTCAACTTGATAAAGTAAGAGTCAGCAAATACACATATTTAAATGAAAAACTCATAATTTTTTAGAACCAAATAGAGTTCAAGACGCAAAACACAATGAAAATCAAAGTCAACCAATAAATACACACAACAATTCAATAGTTATTGTTCATAAATTTGAATCGTTGAGAAACCAATTTCACATGAAGTTTTACACAGAGATTTGGTCACCATAATACTATGGAAAAGTTTGAAACATTCAATGACTAATAAATAAATGGGAACAATGCATGGTATAAGCCAATAATTATGTTTACCAAGCAATATAGACCATTGAACCAATCAGGGGTTAAATTTGATGGGTATTTACCAGTATTTTCCTTATTAAACCATCAAATACTGGAAATTTTAAAATCCACATGTCAATGATGGTGGTTACTTAATTTTTCAAATAATCAATTCGATGAGTGACTTGAAAATTTACCCATATGTACATATGCACACATACATACATACATACATACATAAAGATATAGATATATGTACAATTTAAAATAAAAGTATAGAAAACAAAAGAAGTTAGTGCTTCAATTAGTTGAGACTCCAAGATAAGTATCACATTATACAATACCCAAAATACGAAGACTTTAATATGAGACTTGAACATAAGCATAGACTCATCCATAGTGGCTCTGTGGACTTATTAGAAAAACATCATCTCTTTCTTCAGTCACACCATGTCATTCTACACCGTAGCAACTTAATCAATATAAATCATGAACATTAAAGCCTTCAGCTTAAAATTTAAGACTCACATTACATGTCCACATCCATGGACCATTGGTATTCTATATAAAACACTAGCTGACTTTTCTTGTCTATGTAGGTCAAATTTTTGTTTTATCTTTGATTTTGAGAGTTTTATGTAGTTTTTTTATTGTTGGTACACCGGCAATAGATCTCAATTTTTATAAAATAAAAAAAATTATTAGTTTGATTAGAAATAAATATATTTTATGGTTGTATATGGAAATCTCAAATGTATGGTTACTAAGGTTATGATGTTTTCGACACATTCACACTTGAATTTAAACACAGGAAGGTTTGTTCCTTTTTGCTATTAGCCTGCCAGAAAACTTTATTCTTCTTCCTTAACAAAGGATTATGATTTTCTTCAAAATAAATATATTCATATAATTATTGCTTGAAATTTTTGAATCCTCTTAAATTCTTATTTAAAAGTGGCTTCAAACCTGTTTTATTATATATAAGGTCCTTTTTAAGTCCAACTCATGAAATTGAATGCTAAGATCTATTCTTCCTCTTCAAAATACATTATAGTTAATAGGTTTGATCAACCTATTTGAAATTTTTTCAAGAACAGTTTAATCATAATTTGTAAAACATTTAAAATTAAATAGTGACTACACATAATTGCACCAAATCATTGACTAGTTTAGCATTAGGGATGAACATGGTTGAATATGTTTGATCTTTATAAAGTAAAATAAAACATATACATATATGATGTTACTTGGTGAAGCTTATTTTATGGTGAAGCCATAATTAAAAAATTTAACATGAAACAAAAAACTTATATTAACAAAAAAAAAAATCAAAACAACAAATTAACAAAAAACACATAATATGTTATATTTATATGATGGTGTTGGTTCCTAATTTTTTGAAATATAAAATTATTTTGGGAACGGCTAGAAGTATGACAGTTTGCGGGATAACCATTTGGAAGTTGCAGAAAGGGCGGGAAAGAAAGAAGAAGGAATTGGAATAAAACTAGAAGAAACTAGAAGTTGCAAAGGACCAGTGGGAAAAAGACAAACACGACTGAGTGAGAAAAATAAGTAACAACCGAGTAGCGAGGAAAAATGACCTAGGAAAGAGGTGAAAGAAACTAACAGTTCAGGAGGGCATGGAAAGATAAGGAATGATGGGCGGGATGAGTAGGATGGTAGGGTACATAGATGTTTTTGCAGAGCGAATAAGACCTCTTTATGGTTGTTCTGTTGTATAATTATGTTATATTCATAATTATTTGGGATATACTATAGAAATAGGTTATTGAGCCTGATGTAATGTTGTTGTGAGAAGCTTAATGAAAAGAAGAAATTTTTGAATCATTGTGTTATGATTGAATGGTTACTTGGATTTTAAAACTTTTTAAATGTGTGTATTCAAGTAGTCCTTTCTTACAAGTGTGCATGATCTGTTGTGGACGAACTTGAACATGTTAACATTGAGGTTTCTTCAAGTCTGATCTAATCAATGGTATTATTCTTGATATCAAAACTTAACCCCCCATCTAACAAATGTCGTGGCTCACCTTGGGTGAGACTCCTTATCTAGTCTTGGGTAAGGTGGAAATGTCAGCGTTGTGCTAGACTGCAGCAAAGCTTTGTTGGCCCTTGTGCCTGAACCTGGGCCTTAACCCTGTTATTATTTTTAGCAAAAAAATGGTTATGTTGTTGAGACCTAAAATATAAAAAGGGGGTTGGAATATGGTATCGAGAATCTTGAGTAAATAATTACAATATTGGTGGTATGGACACATACATTAGTTCATCTCACTAGAGGCTCAGCTCCGTCAAAAAGGTGAAGGAAAGTTAAAGGAATAGATCTTGGGGGTACTGAAATTGGACTGTTGCTGCCTTAAAATTTTAAATTCAGAAAATGTTGGGAATGAACCTATTGCAACCCCCATGGTAACCATTTGTTTCTTTATCAAATAAATTTGAGTTTCCAGACATTTGATGATCGACTATAGTTTCTATTCAATTATCTGCTTCCTTGATTCTGATGGTGTTTCTCTCGGTAGTGGTTGGGGTATCATTTCTTCAAATGAATATATATGTTTGTAATCCCAAATCTCACCCACATATCCTTTCCAAGACATTACTTCCTTGTGGAATGCCTCCATTGTGAGTAAAAACTTCTGGCCTTTCATTTGGAATGTTCTCGAGTGCACACATCGTGGAATTATCCATGTACGGCCATGGATGATCCCGAACAAGACCGCTTGCAAGTATTCATCGAGCAGTACCTTCAGAATCCTTTCCGTGGATTTCAAAAAATCCAACATTTTCTGATACCACCCTATGAAGGAGGCCTCATTTATGTCCTTACTGCTTGGATCTCGTGAGGTTCTCCATGGAATATACCTTAGAGCAAGCAGTTGATACTATATGATCTGTGCTAACTCCCTCCCTTGTGGTGGACACTATTTCCACATCTCCAGTGTAACAATTAGATATCCATAAATGAATGAATTTTATCTCTTGTAGTTGTCTTCATATGCTTCAAAAAATTCAGGAAGTAAGAAGGTACACTAGTTTAGTTGTGCACCATATACATAGTGTTCCACAATAAATATTGTGTCCATCATACACTCATTCCTTGTAAAGTGGTGCATTAGCTTTCCAGTGATGATGTAACATTCATACTTGATACTAGATTTGTTTATTGGCTCAATTTGAGCTCCTTTTCCTCCTCTCTTGGTGTTGTATTGGTAATAATAATTATCATTGCGAATTTTATTGGCCCTCTTGGAAGATGTCTAGAAGGTTGTGGAGACTGCATCTCCTCCTACTAATAGCCCCATTAGCCTTTGTATATCTATTGCATGGATATAAAAAGGCTAAGGGTTCGATCTTACCTCGGAATTGCCATGAACATCAAGAAAATATGGGAAGAGTTGTTCTACCATAAATTAAGGGGGTTACTGATAAAATAGCCAAGCTCATGAGGAAGAAAAACATTTTCGCTCAATTTTCAGCATTAGGGACTATTAGGCAAAATATGCGATCAGTCAAGGATGGTATAAACCCTGAACAACTTAAAGGAGTGTACAAGATTAATTGTTCATGCGGGACGAGTTATATCGGTGAGACTAGGCGTTCACTTCAGAAAAGACTTAAGGAGCATGGAGATGATATCAGATATGAACGATCACACACCTCAGCCCTTGCAGAACACTCCTCGAAAACCAAACATCAAATATGTCTGGAAGATACAACGATCATTGCGAAAGAAGAGCACTATCAAAGAAGAAAAATAAGAGAGGCCCTTGAGATTACAAAGCATCCAGATAATCTTAATAGGGATGGTGGGGTTGAAATTAGTGACACTTGGAGACCCCTTCTTAGACAGATCTGTTCCTCCAAAACACCCTCCATTGAGGTATAGTTTTCAGATATATAACCCCAGGTATGTTCCTCCTCCTTTGGATTCTAATTTAGTTTTAGTTTTAATGAACTAAAATTCTAATAATTATCCCTATTAATTAATTTTATTTGGTTAAAATAAAAGTTAATTAATTAATCAATAATTATTAGGATTTTATTCTATATTCCATTATAAAAAGTTTTCCCTAACCTAGTAATCCTTTTTCCTAGCTTTATAGGTTATTTTTTAATTAAAATGAACTTAATACTCTAATTAGAATAAAAATAAATCTTTAAAATTAAATATATAATAAATTAAAATGATATATTTAATAAACTTAATATATCCTTTTAATTCCATTATATATTTATATTTTATTAAAATCTTAATTAGACTAACTAATAATAAGTCACCATCAATGTTTTTAAATTTTTAGCAAGCTTCTACCTTAATTAGTAATTAATACTTTAATTAAAATTTAAAAAAAAATCTTTAAAATTAAATATATAATAAATTAAAGTAATATATTTAATAAACTAAATATATCCTTTTAATTCAATTATATATTTATATTTTATTAAGTCCTTAATGAAATTAACGAATACTAAATCACCATCATTAATTTTTAATAAACTTTTACCATAATAAGGTTTTTCTAGACTTTAAAATTAAAATAGAACTTAAAAATATTTTATTTAGAATATTAGCCTAATATGAGTCCCTTATTAAATCAGTAATTCTTTTATACCTTAAAGCGTAGATTATTAACCTTAATAAAATAAAAATTTTATTGAATTAGGAATATAATTATTATAAATATTAAAATTATATTAAAAATATAAAATTATAAACTTTGGTCGGCGCTTTTCTAGAAATCTACTTGTATCTCTATTAATGGTCTAAGTCTTTTCTCTCAATTTCTTCATTCAAGAAAGTCCTGATGATGGATCCATGTTGGGATTCGAAACGTCGACACTCGCTCTCTAGCACTGTGGATAATCTGAAAAGCTCTTTAAAAAATGATCACCACATGAGTTTAAAAACAAAGATTTGGGAGCAGTTTTATCCCAGCATGGAGAAGAAAACTTTGATCATCCAATATAATTTGCAAGTATCAAGTTATCAACAACAGAGGAGAACTATAGCACAAAAAAGCGGGAGGAACTTATGATGGTATATTCACTTCAGAAGTTCTGACACTACCTTCTATGGGGGTCATTCATGTTCTTCACAGATCATTCTTCCTTAAAATATTTTGTGAACAAGCCTCTATTAGAAGGAAGAATATGCATTTTTCTATTATTATTTTAGTATTTTTCATTTTAGGTGATTGTCAAACCAGGTCGGATAAATATGGGACCTGACCACCTATCGTGGCTGGAATCAAGAGAGAGTGGAGGTTTTGTGGACGACCAACTATGAGACGTTGATTTATTTAGATTGGAGGAGGTGCTAGACTATCTAGAGGACATAACAAATTTCTTGGCTATTGGAAAGTGCCTAGAAGAATAGATTACAATGCAGATGATACATATGGTTGTCATTTCCAACTAATTGCGGTGAAATTGTACAATTTGGGACTAGATCAAATACTGTGAAGATGTGTATTGGATCATGAGAGGCAGTATGTACTATGGGAATTCCATTCATGGGTCGTGGGAGGTCATGTTGGGGGAAAATTCACCACAAGAAAAATATTACAAATAGGTCTTTGGTGGCTTACCATTTACAAGGATGCTAAGGAATACATCATAAAGTGTGTTATCTATCAATGGATTGGAAAACCATCACATCGAGATGAATTTCCATTAAAACCAGTATGAGCACTACAGGCTTTTGAGAAAGTGGCAATTGATTTTATAGGCCCCATCAACCCACCAGTGCACCATTCCAAAGCTAGGTACATCATCATCGCAATAGAGTACTTAAAAATATGGGTCAAAGCTACACCAGTAAAGGGTTGTATGACAAACACCTCCAGCCAGATTTATTTTTCAGAACATCATCACCAGATTCGGGTATCCCCGAATTTTAACCAATGATATTGAGAGAACCACTTTATTAATAAGACAGTCGCATCATTGCTACAAAAATTCATGATACTGCACCATAAAAGCAGCCTGTATCATCCTTAAGCAAACGGTACAGTTGAGTCGTTAAAAAAAATCTTAGAGAGGGGATTGACTAAAGTATGTTCAACTAATATGGATGACTGGTATGAGAGAGTTCCAGCTACCATATGGGCCTATTTCACAATTTTTAAATGACTATATAAGCATACACCCTTCTAACTAGTGTTTGGATATGAAGCAAAAGTACTAGTTGAGTTCACAATTCCTAGCCTGTTTATTTCACAAGAAACACATATGAACGAAGATGAATCAATTCCTAAAAGGAAAGAAGAATTGTGGGAACTGGATGAGGCTATATTTTTAGCAAAATTCCACCAAACAGTGGAGAAGCAGAGACAAAAGGCATGACAGGACAGGAATATAAATCAAAAGTCATTCATAGTGGGAGGGAATGTCCTATTATATGACACATATTTTTTGAAATTTCCAAGTAATTTGTGGATGCATTGGTTGGGTCCTTTCATTGTTGTGGAACTTAAATAATTAGGAGCTATGAAGCATGCACATCTTGATGGTTTTTTTCTACTAGAGTGGGTGAACGGTTCACACCTAGATCCCTTCTAGGGATCAACCAATACAATTTAAATTTGAATAAATATCTACGAGGAGAAATAGGTAGAAGTAGGTAAGATTCAATTAGGTTAGTTATTCATTGATCAAGTTAGGTTTTCCTCATTAGAAAGCCATTTTATACTTTAATAGTTAGTCAAATATTTACATTGAGTCAATTAATAATAATTTTTATGCAAAGGTCATTCAAGTCGCGAATGAATTTCCTCCTCATCGCAACTTATTGTGGTCGGGGAAGCCGCAAGTTTCATTAGTCTTAGTCATAATAATTAATAAAAAATTCCTATTTTCAGTCCGAATTTATGATAAATCTTTCTCGTAATAAAAAAAACATCACCTCATAAATTACGTCCATCACTGAATCATAATTACCCATGAACTCCACCCGCCTTTTCTAGTTTTGCCTCATCTAATTCGAGTCCAGCTCAGCCATCGACAACATTAACATGGTTGAATGCAAGTGGGGAAATTTTTCGTATTAATTAGTTAAGCAGTCTCATCAGAAAACGTCATGTCAATATTTTCTACTTAATTTGCATGGCCATGCCGAGTTATTCAGAGTCTGAAGCCAAGGTGGTGAAAGCACAAAGTCTGGATTTTGCATCTGGTTCCAATTGTCCCAAGTCCAAGTCTAATCCTATCATGTCTATTGTCTATCAGTGTCAGTCCAAGATGATGAGGACCATAGTATCAGTCTATGAATTTGATTTTGATTAAATAATTACAAAGGGAGAACCGGTATCTGGAAAATTTGATAAGGCGATGTTGGTTGATAACGACCTTATGGATTCATTCCAATTTCCAGCATTGAAGAGAGAATTTTATATAGATCCAATGGTAAAATCATATGGAAGCCAATCAGTCTGGATAATAGATGAATTTAGATGAATTCATATATTGACATTGCTACACCTAACAAGTTTTCTTGTGTTCAAAACCACCATAGAAACAATGCAGTGTGCAAAGCTACTTCTCAGTAGAATGCATGGGGAATCGCTCTTGTTGGATATGGAAATTATGATCCATGCAATAGATATACAAAGGCTAATGGGGCTATCAGTAGGAGGAGATGCAGTCTCCACAACCTTCCAGACATTTTCCAAGAGGGCCAATAAAATTCGCAATGATAATTATTATTACCAATACAACACTAAGAGAGGAGGAAAAGGAGCTCAAATTGAGCCAATAAACAAATCTAGTATCAAGTATGAATGTTACATCATCACTGGAAAGCTAATGCACCACTTTACAAGGAATGAGTGTAAGATGGACACAATCTCTATTGCGGAACACTATGTATATGGTGCACAACTAAACTAGTGTACCTTCTTACTTCCTGAATTGTTCGAAGCATATGAAGACAACTACAAGAGATAAAATTCATTCATTTATGGATATCTAATTGTTACACTAGCGATGTGGAAATAGTGTCCACCACAAGGGAGGGAGTTAGCACAGATCACAGAGTATCAACTACTTGCTCTAAGGTATATGCCATGGAAAACCTCACGAGATCCAAGCAGTAAGGAGATAAATAAGGCCTCCTTCATAGGGTGATATCAGAAAATGTTGGACTTTTTGAAAGCCACAGAAAGGATTCTGAATGTACTACTCGATGAATACTTGCAAGCGGTCTGGTTCAGGATCATCCATGGCCATACATGGATAAGTCCACGATGTGTGCACCCGAGAATATTCCAAATGAAAGGCCAGAAGTTTTTACTCACAATGGAGGCATTCCAAAAGGAAGTAATGTCTTGGCAAGGATATGTGGGTGATATTCGGGATTACAAACATATATATTCATTGAAGAAATGATACCCCAACCACTACCGAGAGAAACACCATTAGAATCAAGGAAGCAGATCATTGAATAGAAACTAGAGTCGATCATCAAATGCCTGGAAACTCAAATTTATTTGATAAAGAAACAAATGGTCACCATGGGGGTTGCAATAGGTTCATTCCCAAATTTTTCTGAATTTAAAATTTTAAGGCAGCAACAGTCCAATTTCAGTACTCCCTTAGTTGTTGCACTTCCATTCGTTGTACCACACTCAAAATCTAAACCTACATTTCCAGCACCCCAAGGGCTACCAAACCAACAATACCAATGAAAAGAAAGAAGAATACCATTGTCACCCAAGTCGTAGAACTAACTCAGGAGGACCCCCAATCACAGTCCACCTCACCAATATTTTAGGAAACCCCACCCTCGACCTCAGTTGCATCACCTAGCTCGTGGAAACCATCACAAAAAACGACCTCCACTTACACCACTATATTTTATACCATTCCATCTAGGACACTGATCGTGACCGAAATGGATATGGAGGTCGGATCAGTCTATTACCGCAGTTACTAGCACAGAGGTTGACCATGGGTCAATGTTATATTTATTACTGGATTCAAGTTCTACAACATTCATCTCCCCTATAATTACACCTCCACTCACTCTTGTTTCACACCCATTATCACTACCACTTCAATCCATCATTTCCATTCCACCTATCCCAGTGTCTGTCCATACCAACCTACACTCCATTGAACACTCGCAGCAAGCTACATCTCTGCAAGAACATTCAGAAAATTTTGTTGCCAGTGGACGACCACTACAGTCTAGATTCCAAAACTCATCCACGATGAGCCAAGAATACCGTCAGGGCTGGTCAATAGTAAAATTATTTAATTTCATTCAGGTAGCTTGATGCCAAGTAGAGTCATTGCACAATGATTTGTATGCATATTATGAACAAGAAAAACATCAACAAAAAAACCCCGCGCTCATTGCAAAGCGCAACCATCTTGGACTACCATCGTATATGTGGTGGCCAACGCCACAGAATACTTTTCTGCCTACACAATAGTATAATGTTGTGACCATATCAATACGACATGTAAATATTTTCTCTCTACTAATTATGAGCTCAAACAAACACTTGCAGCAACAAGACAAGCACTACTAGATCTAGCAACAACATATGGAGATGAAATTGAATAGAAAATGGTAGATGCAACCAAGCTCAAAGAAACAGCCATAAACATTATGAAGGAAGCCCACACACTACTACGACAAGTCCACGATTGGTCGGGTTGTCTCACCATAAAGAAACAACCCATCTATCCGCTATGCAACCAAGTCCAAAATATATTGGTCAATGCCAAGAAGACCAAAGACAAAAGTTTGCGGCAATAAATACACGTAGAGGTAGAAGTCCTTGAAGTCTAAATTTAGATAATTGAGAACAAATTGACAAAGACAAAACAGTTTCTTTGGGACCTTAGAATTCCGGTGTGAAAGCACTTAGAAACTATGCAAGAGCATAATGATGACACAGAGACACAATGGGACTCGCTCATTATGTTTTGACTATATCACCCGAAAGAAGACGCCACAACCCATTTCATCAACCAGGCAACCCCACTTATAGACTCTTGGCATGCAGCAATCAACAAATTTCAACGGTTTAAGGAAGTCGCCATCAACTCAGTCCTTGAGTTGGGGTCTTCGTTTGGAGGATCAAGCCAGGAGAAACTGATGCAAGTAGAGACAGCGGAAGCACCAGTAGAAACAACACCAACAAAGGAAGTACTAGTAGCACCGATAAAACCCATGAGAGATCGACTCGGGGATGAGTCAATGAATTGTGGTGAGGGCCTATTGGGGCCTTCATTTTTTAAATATTAAAGTATTTTGGGAATGACTAGAAGGAGTACAAGTTGTGAGAGAACCATTGGTAAGTTGCAAAAAATATGTGGAAGAAAGAGGAAGGAATTGGAAGAAAACTGAAAGTTGCAAAGGATCGGCGGAAAAAAGACAGATAAAGATGAGCGGGAAAAAGCAATAACAGCCAAGCAACAGGGACAAATGAGCTATGAAAGAGGTGTAATAAACTGACAATTCAAGCGCGTGTGGAAAGATAAGGAAGGATGGGCAGGAGGAGCTGGATAGTAGGGTACAGAGATGTTGTTGTGGAGAGAATAGGACCGCTCTGTGGTTGTTATATTGTATAGTTATGTGATGTTCATTCTTATTTGGGATATACCATAGAAAGAGGTTGTTGAGCCTGATGTAATGATGTTGTGAGAATATTAATGAAAAGAATACATTTTGGAATCATTGTGTTATGATTGAATGGTTACTTGTCTTTTAAAGCTTTTTAAATGTGTGTATTCAAGTAGTCTTTGCTTACTAATGTGCATGATTTGTTGCGGATGAACTTGGACATGTAAGAATTGAGGTTGCTTTAAGTCTTATCTAATCAATGGTATTCTTCTTGATATCAAATCGTAACCCCCCATCTAACTAAGGTTGTGGCATGCCTTGGGTGAAACTCCTTATCCAATCTTGGGTAAGGTGAAAATGTCGGCATTGTGATAGACTACGATGGAGCATTGTTGGCCCCTGTGCCTGAACCTACGCCTTAACCCTGTTAATATTTTGGCCAACAGATGGTTTAAAATAAAAATCAAACGTCATGTGAGGGGAAATTTTAGAAAGAAAACCATCATAAAAAAAACTGTTTGACAGGTATGAGTGGTTGTCAAATTTATACCATGGAACCAATCATTGAACCAGATCAAGTTGATTAAGTAGTGATTACTTTTGGTTCTATAGTCAAAGTAAACTCTTTTGTCTCAATGGAGAAATCCACTACTATGATAGCATTTGTTTTAAAATATATATATTTGATAACTAATTACATATAAAAATTATTAAAAAATGTATAATTAATGTTTCTCAATTTTTTATTATATAGAATATATTATATACATGTAGTCTAATTAATAGAAGAAATTACTCTTTTTCAAGCATTTTTTTGATCAATTTTGTTCTTTTAAAAATCATAAATTTATGTTGTTTAATTTCCAAAGGTCAAGTACCTCAGTGTTTTCGAGTTGCTGAATTCATTTATACATTCAAAAACTATGTTGTTTAATTTCCAAAGATCAAGTACCTCCAGATTTTCTAGATGTTAGATTCATGTATACATTCAAGTATTGTAAATAACAAAAAATAACAATCTCACTACAAAATGTATTGCTATTAATTAGACTAAACATATTATATATGCTATAAAATTATAGAATGTTAGTATCATCCTAGTGTTTTTAATATCGAAAATTAATACAAACAAGTATTCAATTCCAATATGCTTATTTAATATCAGTCACTAATAATAAAAAATGAAGTTTTAAGATATAGCATCTAAAACATAAATTTATTAATTAATATCTAAAAATGTTGTGTTAATTTTTTTTTTCATTTTTTTCAAAATTAAAATTATAACTATAACGACTTTAGATTGGGACTTCCAAATTTATCATATTGTTTTATTAAAATCAATATTTCAAATTAATAAGTGTGGTTTATCTTCACTACATATGAAATATGAATTGTGCTTCCTAACTCGAAACATCGACCTAAATAAAACAATATAATAGATACTGAAATTTCAAATTTAAATTATTTACATTACCAAAACCTTAACTGTTAAGTGTGAAGCAATAACTTTAGTGTATAACGAAATTTATGGGTAGATATATATTTTTTCAATAAATGAGGATTATTCTTGGTGAGTGAATTACTTTATGTTAGAGAAAGGCAATGTCTTTGTCACCGTGAAATAACACTAAAGTAATTTTAAATTATTCACATTACCAAAACCTTAACTGTTAAGTGTGAAGCAATAACTTGAGTGTATAACGAAATTTATGGATAGATATATTTATTTTCTATAAATGAGGATTATTTTGGATGAGTGAATTATTTTATGTTAGAGAGGTCAGATGTTCAAACCAGAGAGAGTAGAGTATGTATGCCTTAGTAGACTTAGCAATCAAATCTCTGAGAAAAGGTGGTCCCTTGTCCCACAAACAAGAGAGTCTCATATAGCAATTTGGTGTTTGGCTTGGCGATGACGGATTATTATTATTATTATTATAATTATTATATAGATAGAAAATTAATTAGATATAAATAAATAAATAAAAATAGATTATTATATAAACCAGTTTAGATCTATCTTAATTCTGGATTTATCAAGCTCCTAGATCTATGAGGTGCAAACCTCTTTTTTGAGTGCAAAAGTTTCTTGAAGAATTTTTTGCACCTAGAAATATTTGAGCCCTCGCTTGATAGGTCCAGAGTTAAGATGGATCTAGGCTGGTTTTTTACACATTTAGAAATAAATTCTTGAAATCACTTTGTTTCAGACCCGGGGAAAGTTTTAGGCAAGGCAAAGATTAAATCATTCTAATTTGGTGGTAAGGGTAATTCATTACACATGATCGATCAAGGTAAAAACAAAAAAGGTAGAAAAAAAATAAAATGAAGGAGAAAATGAAATCAAACTTGAAATCAAACTTTCTATTGCAGTTCCTACTATGAAATCATTTCCCACAAATATTATTTTCTACTCCGCACAACTCCCCAAATATTTTCTCACAAATATTATTTCACTCTTCTCACCCTCATAGAGATGCTTCCTCACAAATACAATTGACACTTTATTTGTGTTAAATTTATATATTTAGAGAGAGAAGTGATTTTTCATTATGACAGACATTAGATTAATCAGATTAAATTTTAAATTTTAAATGTTAAACATTAATTTTACATTTAGATTTACGTTTACTTACTGAGATAGTCAATGCATGTAGTACTCAAATACAAACCCAGGATCAAATTTATTAAATTTAATAATATTTATATTATAATATATTAATACAAATATTATAATTAATAATAATAATAGTATTCATCTTTTAATATTAATATTAGGCTATTTGGCCCTTAGGCTTCACCTAAATAAAACATAAAGAGGAGTATGGAGTAAATATAAAAAGTGGTTTTATTTTTTACCATACTTCTAGTTTATTTATATTTATATTTATTTACCATACCTCTTTTATTTACCATGGTATTTGCCCCATAGGCTTGGTATATAGATAGATGTTTATTTCTAATCATATTTAATATATTTGTATGTATTTTCCATACCTCTCTATACCTCTTTTATATTTATTTATTTACCATACCTTTTTCTACAAGCCCATAGTATTAATAATAATTTGTTCCATGGTATTTGGCCCATAGGCTTCACCTAAATAAAACCTCATTTTTTAGTTTTTTTAAATATAAAAAGGTTTATGGAGTAAATATAAAAAGAGGTTTTATGTACTTACCATACCTCTAGTCTATTTATATTTTTATTTATTTACTATACCTCTAGAGTAAGTATAAAAATAGGTTTAATTTATTTACCATACATCCAGTTTATTTATTTTTATATTTATTTACCATATCTGTTTTTTGACTGTTAGTAAATATACTCCTTCATTTTAAATGTATACTTACATTACATTTCTTACCTTACATTTCTCACATTACATCTACACATGTGCCTTATACTCCGACACGTCAAATGTTTCCATTACATATACACATGTACCCTATATTGAGCTCTTGATCTGGATTTATGCAAGAACGCAATAGAATACGCATATAGTCATAGATACAGAGATGCAGTGGAAATAATGCTTCATTTTATTAAAATCAAATGACTGAAATAAACTAGCTAGGGCACTGGTAGCGTATCTCTAAGAAGAGATGTGGCGGCTACAGGCCTATGAACTGTGTTATAGAACTGAAATGTGCTTACATACATAATGTAAATAAATAGCTAGGGTGCTGGTAGGCTTATCTCTAAGAAGAGATGTGGTGGTTACAGGCCTCTGAACTGTGCTACAAAACAAATGACTGAAACATGCTTATAGAAATCATAGAAATGGACAAGCTAGGGCACTAGTAGCATATCCTTGAGAAGAGATGTGATGCCTACCTACCCCTAAATTGTGTTACAATGCGACATAATGGAAATGAGCGGGTGAGGGCACTGGTATCATATCTCTGAGAAGAGATGTGATGGCTACAGGCCCCTCCACTATGTTACAATCAGGCTCGAAGGCCTATTTATTGTTGAGAAACAATTTAAAATCCAAAACGTCCAAAAACCTAACCCTAAGAGATGAAGCGCCAAAACTGTGGGCTTCATTTGGGAAAATTGGTGTTTCAACTTTTCGGGGACGTAAATTTGGCATACGATCTCTGTTTGACTTGCTCAATAGCTCGTTAGAAAGATCTATCCGAGGACTACAACTTTTGAGTGAGCAACATTAGTCTATGGACCCATGTTGCTCCCAGTTTCCCCAAAAAGCGTCATTTATGGCCTCAAAACGGCTCTGGAAATTCAGGGCCCAAAAAACTGCTAAAAATAGTAAGTTGTGTTGAAACTTACAAACTGAAATAAATGATGGTGGGGGTTGAAATGGAATTAGTGGGTGGCCACCAATATCCACCTGGATCATTAAGTCCCCTAAACGCCTTCGAGAGTGCAGGACCCGAAACCCTACTAAAAATAGTAAGTTGTGCTGAAGCTGAAAAACTGAAAGAATTGATGTTGCAGGTCCAAATGGAATAGGTGGGTGGCCACCGATATCCACCTGGATCATTCCTCCCTCCTTAGGAAGCAATGGTCCCCATTGCATTAAGTTCCTCCATGAGGGGAAAAATCTCTTAAACTTGGTATTGGGTTTGTCCAGGTTTTCGCAGACCTATTGGCAGACGTGATGGATGTAGATGTGCCACCGGTGGTAGCTGTTGAAGGATCTGGTCAAATTTATCCATCATCGCGTCCCTCTGTTTCTTGAGGGCCTCCTCAAGCAAGATTTTGATAAGATTTTCTGCTCCCTCATCCTTCTTTCCTTCCACCATGGGGGATCGTCGGGGTTCGTGAGGTTGGACTCCTTATACCCTGGCCGCGTTGGGGAAATGAAAAGAAAAATAGAGAAAGAGTAGACCGCTCTGATACCACTAATCTGGATTTATGCAAGAACACAACAGAATACACATATAGCCATAGATACAAAGATGCAGCATAAATAATGCTTCATTTTATTAAAATCAAATGACTGAAATAAAGTAGCTAGGGCATTGGTAGTGTATCTCTGAGAAGAGATGTGGCGGCTACAGGCCTCTAAACTGTGTTATAGAACTGAAATGTGCTTACAGACATAATGTAAATAAACATCAAGGGCGTTGGTAGGCTTATCTTTCAGAAGAGATGTGGTAGCTACAGGCCTCTGAACTGTGTTACAAAACAAATGACTGAAACATGCTTATAGAAATAATGGAAATGGACAAGGTAGGGCACTGGTAGCATATCCCTGAAAAGAGATGTGATGGCTACGATCCCCTAAACTGTGTTACAATGCGACATAATGCAAATGAGCGGGTGAGGGCACTGGTGGCGTATCTCTGAGAAGAGATGTGACGGCTACAGGCCCCTCCATTGTGTTACAATGAGGCTCGAAGGCTTATTTATTGTTGAGAAATAATGTAAAATCCGAAACATCCAAAAAACTAACCCTAGGAGATGAAGCGCCAAAATTGTGGGCCCCATTTGGGTAAATTGGTGTTTCAACTTCCCAGGGCCGTAACTTTGGCATACGATCTATGTTTGACGCGCTCAATAGATCGTTAGAAAGATCTATCCAAGGACTACAACTTTTGAGTGAGAAAAATCAATCTTTAACCCCATGTTACTCCCGGTTTCTACAAAAAATGTCGTTTATGGCCTCAAAATGACTCCAGAAGTTTAGGACCCGAAAAACTGCTAAAAATAGTAAGTTGTGCTGAAACTTACAAACTAAAAGAACTAATGGTGGGGGTTCAAATGGAATCAGTGGGTGGCCACCAATATCCACCTGTATCATTAAGTCCCCAAAACGGCTCCGGGAGTGCAGGTACCGAAACCTTGCTAAAAATAGTAAGTTGTGTTGAAGCTAAAAAACTGAAAGAAATGATGTTGCGGGTCCAAATGGAATAGGTGAGTGGCCATCGATATCCACTTGGATCATTTGTAAAACACCTTTATAGACAATAAGAAAATGTTTAATAAAATGATTTACAAATAATATAATTTATTTATATAATAAATTTAATAGATTAACTAAATAATAATGTTAATTTGTATATTTTTTTTAGGTTAATAATATTAAATAATATAATTAAATTGAATAGATATTATAATATTATAAAATATAAGTTAAATAAAAATATAAGTTAAATTATATGGCATTATTTAATTTGTATTTTTTAGGTTAATAATATTAAATATTATAATTAAATTGAAATAAATATTATAATATTATAAAATATATTTGAAGTTACGTGAAGAATATTAGTGTGAAATATAAGTTAAATTTTATGATTTCGAAAGATTTTAGTATAGCAATTTAAATTTTAATATTCATCATAATCAATAAACAATATTTAAAAGTTTAATAATATTAAAAATTGATGTAACTTGGATTAATTTTAAAATAATTTTAAAACTTAAATACCTATAAATTAAAATTTATAGAATTATAAATTAATGTTACAAATCACATACATATTAAAAAAAATTATAATATAAACTTTACTATCTAAATATAAACCATAACACATTATATATACTTATATATAAATGATATGTTAAATGATCCATGTATGCCAAAATCTAGCGAGGAAATTGTGCAATCCCAGGATAAACATTATTATCTAAATATAAACAATAACACATTATATACATTATATATACTTATACATCAATTTTTAATAATATTAAAAATTGATGTAACTTGGATTAATTTTAAAATAATTTTAAAACTTAAATACCTATAAATTAAAATTTCTTAAGTTATAAATTAATGTTACAAATCACATACATTTAAAAAATTATAATATAAACTTTACTATCTAGCGAGGAAATTGTGCAATCCCAGGATAAACATTATTATCTAAATATAAACAATAACACAATATATATACTTATACATCAATGATATGTTAAATGATCCATATATGCCAAAGTCTTGCGAGGAAATTCTGCAATCCCGTGAAAATCATGTGCACTTAGCCGTAAAACAAGGCTAAACTTAGCCTAAATATATGTAAGCTATTGACTCGAATTTTAGAGGTTATAGATCACATGGCTATTAGGTAGCCTTATGCATCATATGCCAATTACGAACGTGTAGTTAGCATTTAATTGCAATGGGTAGAAATATGTGTATTACGTGGCAATGTGGGTTGAGACTATATATGTGGTGTCAACGCATGTGATTATGTATGGGATGCATGTGAATCATGTAACTTGTCAAAGTAGGTATCTTTTAACTTTTATGTGTATATTTAAAAAAATGAAAATAGTAAGTAAAATTATGAGCAGATTTGGTAACTCGGGGCAATTAACTCATAGGAATTATAATTAAATAAATATTATATATATATATATATATATATATATCATTTTATTGGTTTAAGCCTAGTGACTTCATTCTTTCTTTGATCTCTAACAATCATTTTTAGACAATGGCCACTTTTATGGTCGAGTGTAATCTAACCACTATGAGTTTTTGAACTATAAAGGATTGTAAAGGATTAGGGTTTGGAGTGGCATTACTAAAAAGGGCGATTCCTCCCTCTTATATAGCTTTTCATTTTTGGAGTAATGGGATTCAGAGTCTTTGTATTCATATGAATTCTAACCTAAAGGTGTTCTTCTTACCATAACAGATTTCTTTCTTTGGCTTGTTATGGAAATGCTATGAACTAGATTTCTTTATTTGGCTTGTTATGGAAATGTTATGAACTGTCATATAAGGTTTCAGGTTCAAGTTATTAATAGGTTTCTTTCTTTGGCTTGTTATGAAAATCCTATGAATTGTCATATAAGGCTTCAGGTTCAAGTTATTAAGGTGTTACTTAAAGGATTAAGAAGGGAGAGGAAAAACGAATTCCAATAAAAATAATAATTTAAAATGGACCCAAATAAATAAATGGTTATAAGAATCAATACTTACAAGTTAATTTGGAATTTAAAGAAGGTTGGACAAATATTGAAAAGTCGTACTTTAGTTAAAGTGAATAAGACAAGGGGGAAAAGAGAGAATTTAATGCAAAAAATAAAATAGGAGAGAAAGTGTGAGGAATGGGAAATGAGAGGTGATGTTTATTGGCATTTCCATTATCCCATATTTGTTTACTTAGTTTTGTATCTTCATTCTCAAAGCATCTTTTGGTGAAGGAGATGAGGATGGATAGAGAGAAATGAATAGCATTATACCCAAAGATTCTTCAAATAATTCAAGCATCCATTTGAAGCTAGTTTTCTCATTTAGGTTTTCAAGGTAAACTTTGTGTATTAATTTTCTTTGTTATTTTCTTTCGCTATTGTTTTTGAAATGGACATGCTCTATAATTTTAATGTCCACCTATGCTGTTTAATAAATGAGGATTCTTTACTAACTATAGTTTTTAGGTTTTCTTCCATAAATGTAGTCCCCGTGAGTAAGAGAACTAACTGAACTACTATTTATTCTCCTTCATTTATCCATGTCAAAGATGGAATATGAATGGACTTTATTCAAGAACTATTGCAATGAATGTAGGCAATTTCTAATTTGTCTTATTTATCATTGTTGGGTGAATTTAGATCTCATACAAGTTATTAATATCTCCACGATCTACAATTTCCTCATTACTAGACTATATAGTCTCTCTCTAAGTCAATCTCTCCTTCTGAGGGCCATTTGGAGTCACACATAGGTTGTACAACCATTTAATTACAATAGGAGGACCATACATAGGTTGAACAACTTTTCCTTACTAGGGGAAGACTCCATGCAAGCCATAGAACTATACCTAACCTATGGATGTCCACTCTCTATCCCCACATCAGCTAGCATCAAATGCAAAATGTTCTATAATTCAAGAATGATACCATACAAAATACTTGGATCTATGGAATTGTGGGATGATGAACCAAAGATGAATGATTTTACAAACTAGACAAGGCAACATGCCAAGGACCCTTCCAACCCTTGATATTCCTCTAATAAAGGAAAATTACATGTCGACTTCTTTCAAATTTTCACATAAAAGCTTCAACCATCTCCATGGATATTATATTGTTTGTAATTTAGTCCTTATTTTTCAAGAAACTGGATCCCATTGTTTTTGTGAGAAAATTAGTTAGCTTGGTTAACTATGACAATTTTGAGTATTTAAAATGAGAAAGTGTCAATTGTTGTGTAGAATATGAGTAATATGGGGCCTAAGAATTATTAGTCCTACATAAATTTCTTTGAAATCCCATATAAGAAACCATCCATTCCCTTAATCTGCATGATACCATTGTTATTGTGACAATATGTTGTCATGTATATGATGATTATTTTTTATAATACATAATTGGGAGTGAATTTGTATCAATTCCAATATATTTGGGGACCACCCGATGATCAACACACATATTATCAAATGTTGCATAAATCAAAGGAATACTCTGTCCAACATCACCAATTGTTTTTGCCTCCTCAACACTGTAAATCTGAGACTTGCCACCCTGATGTTGTGGGCAATCTCTCCTGTGATGGTCCTTGCCACAAGTCCGACACTGCAAAGGCTTCCGACCATCACCCATGTTCTTCTCGTCAAACTAAAATCCTTGTCCTTTGTCAAATGCATTGAATTTCTTGTACGACATTGCATTTTCCTTATTACCTATATCATAAGGTATTTCCCACTTCATAGGCTATTTTCCTTTGGTCTTTTCATTGCCTATTCAACCCTACTTAGGCTTAAATTTAAGCTTAGACTGCTCATAACAATGTTTCAACTTCCCAGTTACTTTCTTCAATGTCTAACGCTCATCATACCCAATCCAATCTTTAAATGCTAATGGAAATCCACTAAAAAATCTTTGAACCTTCATCTTATCATCCTTAAGATATGGTACATACCTCAAATAGCTCTAAGAACTTAGTCATGTACTATTCATTTGACATAGATCCCATCTTTAACTCGTAGAACTCCTTAGCCTTATTGTCATAGTATCTCTCTGAAAAATCATTCTTTCTGAAAAGTATTTTGAATTCATGCCAGCTCAACTCCTTTTTCTTGATGCTTCTAACACACTTCACATCTTCCCACTAGATGTACGCATTTCTCTTGACACTAAAAATAGTTATCCTAAACTTTACATTCTATGTATAATCATGCATCTAGAAGAACTTTTTTTTCCCAAGAAACCATACCTCTACATCTTCTGGTTTCTTCAACACTCCATCCGAGGCAGGAGGTTTCGATTTCTTAAACTCATCTGGAAAGTAGTACTTCTCACTCTTCCTGTAAGGATGATAACGATGATGACAATGTTTTCTCCCTTATCCAAAAGTTGAATAGAACCCATAACCACTACCTCTCCTATTAGGTGTATCCATCCATCTTTCACCTCTCACTGTGTCATCCCTATCTGACTTGTGTCCTCCATGAGACCTGCTACCATATGCCCCATTATTCCTTTCCTCTTGGCCATAAACAATATGTGGTTGTCCTTGTCTCTACAAATATGATAAGCTCTAAAGGTTCACTCCATTGACCTCTTCTTTTTTTTCCTATACCATACAAGTATTTCCTGTGATTGAATGATCTTGTCATTATGTGATTTGCAACCCCTGATTTTTGCCTTTAAACTTCTCAAGGTGTCTGTTATGTCAAGAGAGTACTCGTCTTTGTGTTTCTCATATGATCTATAAGAGAGTCACTTGAACTACAATCCATGATTTTTATTTTCATCTCTAATATTCTACTTTCAGCAAACATACTATGTCAGATAAACCAAATATAGACATGATCAAGCATACCTTAGTGAAGTTCATGGGAGGCTATCTCATCTACACAATCAATCTGAATTAGCACAACACATGTATCTATAATGAAATAAACATATCAATCATCTCAGCATCAACATCATCAACCTCGACATCACGACACAACTGCAACAATGACCATCGCAAGAAACAACCAACGTGCATGCATGACAAACACATTGAAAACTAACATGCATGAAAAACAATCACACCTAACCCATCCAGTTGAAGTGTTTTAACCTAGAAGCTCTAATAACAATTTGTAACCACCCCTCCCACATTTACCCAATTTCACCAGTCTTCTAGGGTAAACATGAGATGAAGAGTTACTATGACACGACCCGACCCCCAAGCTCTAGTTAAGGAAGTGGGGCCTATAAACTAGCCAAAAACTAACAACTCACAACATCCCGCAGGGCTACATGACACTTAGGGGCCAAAGGACTACCCCAAGTGACCAAACCCTAAGTTGGGGCTCTTTTCAATGACCTAAATTCCCAACTGCATGCATGACAACGCCTGGGTTCGATTATAGGCCTCCAACTACATGCACAACACTGCCTCCATGCGGTTGTGACCAACCTTGCCCAGTTTAAAGGATGCAGTCCTGATATCCGAACCACAATTATAGTCCAGTTCCCAGACCGCTACCCAGAAATTCCTAAGACTTTCCAAAATCATTATTAACATGATGACAAAGCTAAACATTCTATCTCAATTCAAAAACTTGACCTAAACTTCCTAGAACACACTAGAAATTTCATCAAACACATGGAACACTTAGAAGCTACAGGTCATGAATGGATATCTTATCATAATAGTCTGAGATTTATCCGATAATAACCAAGAAGGCCATATGCCCTCTCCACATAGCTGCAACAACACTTATTAATCCATACATTCATCAACCAATCAATAAATAAACAATTCATAACAAGAGACATAGATAATACACATCATATAACCAACATATAACCATAAAATAACCAACGTAGAAACCATGGAAACTAATCCATAATCTCTTCAACATAAAAACTACAAATACTCGTAGATCAAAATAGAAAAGTAAAAACGTGAAATTACCAACCAAGTCAACGACTTCCACATACCTCCCGACCATATATTGGGCTGAACCAAATCTCTATGTCATCCAATCACCCCTGTGTCATATTCCAAGCATGAATGTGGTATCTCATGGAATAAACCAAAATATAACCAACCCAAGGCTTCCAGAGGCCAAACCACCTCAACCCTCACCCACAATTATTCCACCTGTGCGTTTAGGAATCACTAACAATAACCATATCAGTCTCTAAAGAAGTTGTCCATGTCTCTAGGAACTAGGAGCTCAACCCACAACCTTCCAGGGCTCCAAAGAATTTTTCTGACCTAACTCTAGAGACTATTAACTCAACGCACCAAGGGATCCAGAGCTTTTTTCTCAACCAATGCTCTAGGACTAGTAACTCAACCCAAATTGTTCCAGGGTGTCCAGAGAATTTTTCCCACCCACAACAATAATGAATTATGAGCACCAATCATAAAATAATCAAGTGGAATAACCAAAAACAACATGGCTATCTAGGAAATGGCAAGGTAAGGATAGAACCACTGTCAATCTAGGAAAATATCCATGACAATAATAGCACATAACCAGAAAATCACATGCATATACCATGCATCCATAAATCAGCAAGGAAATCCCACATGAAACCTATTACCTTCCAAGAAATTCAGTTGTAGTCATTGATCCACCTATTCCATTGTGCTTTCCTAGTTTCCTTTTCCTTCTTTCTCCAAATTCAATGTATGCCAAAGCGCTCCAAGAATACTCTAAGTATGTAAGGCTATGAGAGAATGAGAGATTGAAATGAAAGCTCCAAGACCGAACTGACAAAATATGTGAACTGGTCCTCGAAGCCTCTTTATGATTGAGGTCTCTATTTTTTTCATTTTCCTTCATTTTTCCTTCAATTTCCCTCTCATGCAAATATGTGTCTCTTCAGCTTCCTTTTCTCCTATTTTCCTTTATTTTCATAAATAAAATGCAAATTATTGCCACTTTTCCTTTGTAAATTCCCTTTCCAATTTCCATAGCCATTAATTAATCACCAGTGATACCCATCACTATGTTTTCCCCAACATTCAGCTTGAAATACATGTCCCGTGATCTTGGTATTATTTTATTTACATAGAAAATAAACCAGGGACTGTTACAAATCCCTCCCCCTTGGGGGAACACCATCCTCTGTGTTCTGTAACACCGATGACTATCAAAACCATTGAAAACCAAAAAATGTTGCCCATGGAGATTTATAACATAGCTCAATGAAATATTTACAATAAACAACCACTGCAAACCATGACTAACATAACAAACATGACAATAATACTACTTATTGGAGCTTTATAAAAGAACTTGTTCCAGTATCTACAATCAAAATCCATATACATAATATACCAAAAACTCAATTTCTCAAACCAGAAAATAATCAAGGATACATAGCCCGCATTTGATCATCCATCTCCCATGTAGATTCATCAAGCCCAAATTTCTTCCACTTCTCTTTAACCTGCTTGATTTCTCTGTTTCGGAGCATGATTGGTTTTGGCTACAATATGAATTGTGGCTCTGGATGGAATTCCCCTTCGAGTTCGACCTATAATACAAACCAATAAAACACATGATCAACATCCTAGACATACTTCTTAAGTAATGAAGCATGGAAAAAATCATGAACTTTCACTGTCAGAGGCAGTGCAAGTCTGTAGGCCACTGGTCCAATCCTCTCAAGGATCTCAAAGGATCGCAATACCATGGTGTCACCTTGGCACATGACCTAATCCTCAAGGAGGTCCTCTTGGGCTTGATACGTAAGTACA
Source organism: Pinus albicaulis (assembly GCA_034641835.2). NCBI lineage: Eukaryota > Viridiplantae > Streptophyta > Pinopsida > Pinales > Pinaceae > Pinus > Pinus albicaulis. The sequence goes on along the minus strand of CM076572.1, from coordinate 524,393,629 downwards.
CATTTTCCCCAACCTGAAACTCCTTAAATATCCTATGTTGATATGCATAAATCTTATGCCTGTCTTGTGATGCCTTCAAATTCTTTTTAATAACCTGCATTTCTTGTTTCATTTATGTCAACATACCTAGTCCAATTTGTACCATATTCACTAGATCACTCCAATTAATAGGAGTATTAAAACTCCACCCATAAAATAAAAAATTCATCTTCAAGGAATCATGATACCCATCATTATACGCAAAGTCTGCCAGTGGAATATATTCTTCCCACTTTTGTAATGTCCCCTCCCACATTTACCCAACATCACCGGTCTACCAAGGTAAACATGATACAAAGAGTTACTATGACATGACCTGGCATCCAAGATTCATTTATGGAAGTGGGGCCGAGAACTAGAACTTACTAACAACAAATTGACATCCTACAAGGCTTAAAATACATTTAGGGGCCAAAAAACCACCCCTGATGACCAAACCCTAATTTGAACCGCTTTTTCAGTGACCTAACACCCCAATTGCATGAAAAACCCTGCATGAGTTCATGTGTGACCCTCCAACCACATGGACAAGCCTTCCTAAGTGTAGTTTTGACTCAAAATCCTCAGTTTAGTGCTCGCAATCCTAAGATCTGAGCCACAATTTCAGGCCAGCCTCCATACCACTACCTAGAACTTCCTAAAAATTTCAAGAATGATAAAATACTTGAAAGGCAATGTTAATCATACAAAAATTGATCAAGTACTTGACCTAGCAAGGCCTAACCATAATAGTCATTTCATCAAACACGCAGTGAACATGTAATCTATAGGCCATGAATGTGTATATGAATATATGAGTCTGAAACTTATTTGGGAATCATCAAGAAGGTCTAAGGCCCTCTCATAATAGTTTCAATACCATTTGTTAGCCCATGCATTCAATAACCATCATATACTTATTAAATCTTAACAAGACATAGCTATAGTACATTACAAAACCATGCTTATAACTAGCACATAACCATATTACTAACCATGATATAACAACCATCAAATCACCATAATAACATGTCCAAATTCTCATAGAACACAATAGAAAAATATATCTTATTAATTGATGCAAAAGCCAACCAAGTTGGGGACTTCCATGTACCACCCGAGCATAGATTGAGTTGAACCAAATATTTCCTTCATCCAATCACCCTCGTTCCATATTCCAAACACAAATGTGGGATCTCAAGACATAAACAACCCCATAGATTAAACCACCTCCACCCTCAGGCTACCACAATATTTCCAAAACTGGTCAAGAGATCACTAAGCCCAAAATAAGGTTATGCCTTAGCGTTTCTTCACCAATACCTTGAGGAAATGTTTTGTCTCCTCCCACCTATTGAGGGCTTCCCAAAGATTAAACCACCTCCACCCCAACCCTTGGGAATTTTCTTGAAACCACCTCACTTGGTTGCAAAACATTTTTCCAATTCAAAGCTCAACAATAAAAGAATCCCATCACACCATGTCTATCAGGAAATGGAAAGGCAAGGTTGAAACAACTCTCACACTCAATAAAACCCATGCCAATGACACCAATAGAACTAAATACAAAAATTCATGTACCATGCATTCACAAACCAACTAGGTAGCCACACATGCAACCTATTACCTGCAATTCTACCTACTAAAGCTGCGTGATCTAACCTTCCTTTCTTGTCATTTTATTTCCTTTTTGTAACACCCTCCTCCCACATTCACCCAAGTTAACTGGTCTAATGGGATAAACATGTGACGAGAGTCTACTATGATCTGATCCAACCTCCTAGATCACCTTAAGGAAGTGGAACTGACAAAACACAACAAAATTTATCAATCACACAACCAACAGAACCTCCAGGAGCTACCCCACCTTTCCAGGTGGCCAACCCCTGAGTAAAATCAACAAATCAAGGGCCTAGATCCCTAGTCTCTCCCTTTCCAATCCCTCCAAGAGACTATGGGTCTGTCACTCCCATGAACCTGCATGAATGAAACTGTAGACTTTTTCTGCTAGTATTATGCCAGTGACTGCAGGATTTAAGGCTAAATTTTAGGGCTAGGACCCAATCACCGCCCAAAAATTCATGGATTTGATAGAATAGGAATGAAACATAGAGACAATGATACTAATTTAGATTATTGAACAAAAACTTGACTTGACCCCTACTAGCCATAATAGAAATTTCATCAAACATGTCACAAATATGCATTCTATCAGTTTAAACAATAGATTTGAGCATAGGGATCTCATACTCATCTAAGAATCGCTAAGAAGCATTGTTTCCTTATATCATTAGTTTTAGTATCATCTATTACGCCATATATTCATTTCTCATTCATTTACAAATTAAAACATGATGAGATCCATACATCATCACTGTCATAAAACACATTCATAACCAACATATAAACAACAAAAATGTTGAGGATACAAAATCTATAAATGCTACATAGAATCCATTGCATTTACACATAAAATACCAAGGAAATGATTTTTTATTATTGATTACAAAAGGCAGCCTAGTATGGGAATACCATGTTCCACCGGACCATAGATTGGTTGAGATAAATCTCTCTTCAGCCAATCATCCCCATGCCATATTCCAATCATGAATATGGGACTCAAACCAAAAGAAACAACCAGGGCTTCCTGAGGCTAAACCACCTCACCCTCATCAATAGAAACTAACTTTACCTCAATCTTGACCATATCACTAGGCCATAAACAAGCATGGATGCCACCGGATTTCTCCACCTACACCATGAGTAATTTTCTTGTGTCCTAGTCTCTAGGCTTTACCGCAATCCATAGTCTGATCCAAGGATCACAAGGCCATAACTGAGACACCACCCTCGAGTCTTTATTGTATATCCTGCCATTCACCGAAAATGGTTCCTAGGCTTGTTCAAGGGAAACCACCTATAAGCTTTACCGTATATTCCGCCATTCACTGGTTTAGTATCCCTAGGCCCACCGAGGAACACAATACCTGGCTTTACCGCAACCCACAATTTGATTCATGGGTCACTAGGCTAGTGGCTTTACCACAATCCAAATTCTAGTCTAGGGATCAATAGGCCCTATGTTCTTTCATTCAGAAATCCACCTCACTCAATTCTGAATGCATCAGGAAATCCATCTCAATGAAAACATGAGAACCCCACCACACCATGGCTATATCAAGAAATGGAAAGGAAGGGCTAAAGAACACTATCACACTTCGAAAAAACCCATGCCAATGACAAAAAGAGAAAAAAGAACACACATGTATAACCATGCATGTCAAATCTAGCAAGGAAATAACACATGCAAATCGATACCTACAAGTAAACTCGTTGTAGCTGCTTGATCCCACTCTTCCTTGCTTGATCTTTTCTTCCACTTTTCCTTCTTTTCCTTTCTTGATCAAATGTTGAAGTTATCCAAGAAAAATCTAAGTGTCCAAGAGTGTGTGAGAGAGAGAATAGAGAGAGAGCTCCAAAACTGAACTAACAAAAGGTACCAATTGATCCTAAGAATCCTTTTTATCAATTAAGCCTCTATCTTCTTCATTTTCCATTATTTTCCTTCATTTTCCTCCTCACACGCAACTTGTGACCTTTCACCTTCCTTTTCTCCTAATTTCCATTATTTTCATAAATAAATTGCCAAAAATTCCATTTTGCCTTTCCAAATTCCTTTTCCATTGCCTCTGCCAATTTCCTTAGCCATATTAAACCAAATGAACACTAACTAGGATGTTTTTACCAACATTTTTCTTGGAATAAGTGTCCCATAAATGTGGTTATAATTTTTCCTTTATTAACTTTTATTACATGGAATTTTCACCAGGGTTGTTGCAGAACCCTCCCTCTTGGGGGAACACCATCCTTAGTGTTCAATGACACATATAAAAAACAAGAATGCCAAAAGAAAACCCACTGTCCATGGAGCTTTATAACTTATCTCGTCGCAGAATTTACAAAGAACAACCCGTTGAGAAGAAAACCAACATGAAAAACATAAAAACATGACAACCATAATGACATGACACCATACCACTTATTGGAGCTTTATAAAATATCTCATGGTGGTATTTACATCCATATACATATGTACACATACCAAAACATCATACCAATCATATAACACAAACATATACCAAATATTTCGCTCAACCAGCTAATAGTGAAGGATACATAGTGTGCATATGATTTGTCATCTCCCATGTAGCTTCATCAAGCCAAAATTGCTTCCACTGCACTTTAACTTGCTTGAGATCTCAGTTCTGGTACATGAACACCTTTCTCTACAATATACACTGAGCTTTTGGCTGGAATTCTCCATATAGATCCACCCATAATATAGACCATCCAATCACATGATGAACATCTTTAGCATACTTCTTAAGCAAAGACACATGGAAAAATCATCGAATTTCATTGTTGGAGGAAGTGAAATTCGATAGGCTACTGGCCTAATCCTTTCAAGAATCTTGAAAGGTCCAAAAAAATAAGGTGCCAACTTGGCACATGATCCAGTTCATAAGGAGATATTCTTCGGCTTGATGTGAAAGTACACCTGCTCCCCAACCCAAAACTCCTTAAACAATGTGTTTCAATCTGCATATATCTTCTACCTATTTTGTGTTGCTTTCAGATTCTTCATGATTACCTGAATTTCCTGTTCCATTTCTTCTAACATGTCTGGTCCAATCATCATCGTATTAATTAGATCACTCCAATTGATGGGAGTATTTCAATTCCACCCATGCAATGCCTCAAACAAACTCATCCTCAAAGATTCTTGATACCCATCATTGTAATAAAACTAGACGAATGGAAATTACTCATCCCATATCCTTTGTTGATGCCTCACATACATCCTCAACATGTCCTCCAATACCATATTGACCCTCTCTATCTGTCCATATGTCTGTGGATGATAAGTTGTACTACAGGCGAAATTTGTACCCTAAATTGCAAACAACTCCTTCCAAAACATGGAAGTGAACTTTGCATCCTTGTCTGACACAACCTTCTTTGGAACACCATAAAATATGACCACATCTCTGATGAACACCTATGACACATTACTAGCTGAATACATAGTCTTCACTAGAATGAAGTGTGTTACCTTCATCAATCTATCCACCACAACCATGATGGAATCATGTTGTCTATATGCCCTTGGAAACCCTATAATTAAATCCATGGAAATTACCTCCCATTTCCACTCTAGAATCAAAATCATTTGTATTATTCTACCTGGGATCCTACACTCTTCCTTTACCTATTGACAATCCAAACATTTATACACAAACTCTGCCACATCCTTCTTCAGATTCAACAAATAATAAAATGTATTTACTGTCATGAGTGTCTTTGTGTAGCCTGGGTGACCTGAATACAGTTTCACATGAAACTTTCTCAAGATAACCCTCTTGAGCTCACTAATATCTAGTACATAGATCCTATCCCTAAATCTAATCAAGCCATATGTTGTGAGACAATAGTCTGCATCCCATGCACCTGTACTTGTGCCACTACCTATACATGTACCTGTAATTTTTTGTAACCTATGCATGATCCCTCTATACCTGTCATCCTCCCGACCTTCCTGTAAAATCTGATCATGTAATTATATCCCATAGGAACTCATAGTTTCAATGTGATTTACCTGCATCTACCTACTAAGAGCATATGCAACCCTTTTCTCTTTTCCCTTGATATACCTTATCTCAAAATCGAACTAACTGATCATGGGCAACCATCTAGATTTCCTGTCATTCTAGATTTGGTTGGTCAAAGAAGTATATCAACCCATTCTTATCACTCATCAGTATAAACCTCCTACCGAGAAGATAGTGCATCCACATCTTCAACGCATGAATGATCACCGCTAACTAAAGATCATGTGTCAGATAGTTTTGCTCATGCTCATTCAATTTTTGTGACTTGGATCATACTACATGTCCCTCCTGCATAAGGACTCCTCTAAGCCCTCTCTTGCAAGAATCTGTACACACTACAAAATATTTGTATGTGTCTGTTATCTTTAACAATGGATCATTTTTCAACAACTACTTCAACTGTTTGAAACTTGTTGCACATTCCTATGTCCATTCAAATTTCTTAACTTTTCTTTGTAGTGACGTAATAGGATATGAAATGCGAGAGAATTTCTTGATGAACCTCCTATAGTAGCCTAATAGCCCCATGAATGATCTTACCTAATACACATTTCTAGGAGTTGCCCACTCCATGATAACCCTTATCTTTTGTAGATCCATTTTTATTCCTTCCTTAGAGACCACATGCACCAAGTAATTTACTTATGTATGAAAGAAACTAAATTTACTAAGCTTGGAATACAACTGATGCTATCTCAACAATATCAACACTATTGCTAAATGCTCGGAATGATCTTCTTCATTCTTAGAATATACCAGTATCATCAATGAATACAATAACAAACTTTTCTAGATAAGGAAGCAACATACTATTCATCAATCACATAAAAGTAGTTGGAGAATTAGTCAAACCAAATGGAACTACATCAAATTCATAATTTTTTTACCTGGTCCAGAAAGTTTTCTTGTGAATTTCATCTTCTTTAATGCGTACTTGATGATATATTGATCTCAGATCAATCTTCAAGAACATTATTTCTCCCTTCAACTGATCGAACAAGTCATCAATCCTCGACAATGAATACATGTTCTTGATGGTCACCTTGTTCAACTTCTCGTAATCGATGCAAAAATTGAGAGTACCATCCTCCTTCTTCACCAAAAATGTTGGTGCACCCCAAGGTGACACACTTGTCATAATGTATCCATTTTCAAGAATTTACTTTAACTGCAACTTCAACTCTTCCAACTTTGGAGTGCTCATCCTGTATGGTGATTTTGATGATGATGTTGCCCCTGGTACCATCTCAATAGAAAATTATACTTCCCTATGAGGTGGAAAACTTGAAATATCTGTGGGAAATACATCTTGAGACTTTTGCAAAAGTAGGTACCTACTTAATACATCTGCATCCTCAAATTCCTTACATTTTTGCATTAGAAATGTGTACTGCAAGTAACACATACCATTTTATATGACTGCACTTTTCCTACATAGTTTTCACCGTATTAACTGATGTTTCTTTCTTCTTACCTTGTAAGATTCTCTACTCACCATTTTCATCTAGGAACTCAATGGCTTTCTCATAAAATTCCACTTTGGTCCTATGAAGATATAACCAGTACATACCCAAAATAATACTATAGGATCCCAATGGAAATACATTAAAATGTGCTAATGTAGGCATACCATTCAATTCAAATGCACAAGATTTTACCCAATGATTAACTCTCTTCTTTGTACCTATAGCCAATTTCACTAACCAATATTCTGCATGCACTTCCTTATTCAAACAACACTTATCCACTAGTTCAAGATTAACATAACTATAATTAGATCCAGGTTAAATAAAAATAGAAACAACTTGATCATAGATCTTACAGTCCATCTCAATGATAAATGACTAATGATCTGCCTCACTATTATCTAGCACTGCATAGATATGAGGAAATTTATGCCCAACATACCCAATAGTTTGTGCCTCCTGTGCACTATAGATATGAGACCTACCACCTTGATTCTGTGGAAAATCCATTTTAATATTCTCCTTACCACATTCCCAACACTCCAACCGTATTGTACCATCACCTTTTTTTTATTGTTGTGACCCATGTCCCTATCTAGCTACATGGAACTTCTTAGGCGGTGCAACATTATCTTTCTCTTATGCATTCTGAGGACTTGTTCTTTTCGACTGCCATTTACCTTTACCTTTATATTTATCTTTTCCTTTCCATCCTTACTAAGATTCATTCTTATGCTTTGACTCTCATAGAATTTCTTCAGTTTCCCAATAACTTCTTCAAGTGACTGAGTCTCATCATACTCAATTCTATCTGTAAATTCTAATGGTAATCCACTGAAAAGTATCTGAAATTTGGATTTTTTATCTTTAAGATATGGTATATACCTTAATAACTCCAGTAAATTGGTTGTATGCTCCTCATCTGTCATTGATCCCATTTTAATCTCATATAATTCCATGAGTTTGTTGTAATAGTACATTTATGAAAAAACACAACCAAACTGATCAACCACACAACCAACAAAACCTCCAGGAGCTACCCCACCTTTTGAGGTGACCAACCCCTAAGGAAAACCAACAAATCAAGGGCCTAGAACCCCATTCGATCCCTTTCCAAGCCCTCCAAGCGACTGTGGGTCCCAGTCACTCCCATGAGCCTGCATGAGTGCGACGACAACCCTTTTCTGCTAGTGTTATGACAACGACATCGAAATTTGAGGCTAAATTTTAGGGCTAGGAACAAGTCACTGCCTAGAAATTAATGGAATTGACATAAATGGAATGAAACATAGATACAATGATACCAATGTATATTATTGAACAAAAACTTGACTAGACCCCTACTAGCAATGATAGGAATTTCATCAAACATGTCATAAATATGCATTCTACATCTTTAAAAAATAGATTTGAGCATAGGGATGTCATACTTATCTGAGAATCGCTAAGAAGCACTGACACCTTATATCATTAACCACTTTATCATCTATTAGGTCATATATTTGTTTCTCATTTATTTACAAACAAAAACATGATGAGAGTCATACATCATTATTGTCATAAAACACATTCATAACCATCATATAAACAAAAAAAATACTAAGGACACAAAATCCATAAATACTACATAGAATACAGTGAATTTACACATAAAATACCAAGAAAAGGGTTTCTTATTAATGACTGCAAAATCCAACCCGGTATAGGACTACCATGTTTGACCCAACCATATATTAGCTAAGCCAAATATCTCTTCAGCCAATCACCCATGTGCCATATTCAAGCATGAATGTGGGACTCAAACAAAAATAATCAACTAGGGCTTACTAAGGCTAAATCACCTCACCATCATCAATAGAAATTTGCTTTACTGCAATCCTCACCAAATCACTAGGCCATAAACAAGCATGGATGCCACCATATTTCTCCCATACACCATGAGGAATTTTCTTGTCTCCTAGACTCTAGGCTTTATTGCAATACACGGTCTGATCTAGTGAACATTAGGCCATAACCGAGACACCACCCTCCATAATTTACTGTATATCTCACCATTCACCAACAAGGATTCCTAGGCTTGATCAAGGTAAAACACCTCTAGGATTTACCTTATATCACTCCATTCACTAGTCAAGGATTCCTAGGCCCACAAAGGCACACAATACTTGGCTTTACCACAACCCACAGTCCGTTTTAGGGGTCACTAGGCTAGTGGCTTTACCACAATCCACATTATGGTCCAAGCATTATTAGGCCATGTGTTATTTCATTCATAGATCCACCTCACTCAATTTCGAATCCATCCAGCAATCCAGATCAACCAAAACATGAGAACCCCATCACACCATGGCTATCTAGAAATGTAAAGGCAAGGTTGAATAACATTGTCACACCTGGAAAAACACATGCCAATGACAAAAAGAGAACCAAGAACACACATTCATAATGTTACATGCCAAATATATTAAGGTAATCACACATAAAAATCAATATCTACAAGTAAACCCATCGTATTTGCTTTATCCCGCTCTTACTTGCTTGCTCCTTGCTTCCTCTTTTTCTTCTTTCCCTTTCTTTATCCAATGTTGAAGTGCTCCAAGAAAACTCTCTAAGTGTCCAAGAGTGAGAGAGAGAGAGAGAATAGAGAGAGAGCTCCAAAACTGAACTGAAAAAAGGTACCAACTGATCCTCAAAATCCTTTTTATCAATTAGGCCTCTATTTTCTTCATTTTCCTCATCACATGCAACTTGTGACCTTTCAGCCTCCTTTTCTCCTAATTTCCATTATTTTCATAAATAAATTTCCAAAAATGCCATTTTTCCTTTCCAAATTCCTTTGCTATTTCCTTTGCCAATTTCCTTAGCCATAATAAACCAAATGAACACCCACACTAGGATGTTTTTACCAACATTTGTCTTCGAATAAGTGTCCCATAACCGTGGTTATTATTTTTCCTTTATTAACTTTTATTACATGGAATTATCGTCAACGTTGTTACACTTTTGCTTCCCTTGTCCTTCCTTCCCTTCCTTTATCCAATGCTAGAATTCTCCATGAATGTCGATCTCAATGTGCAATAGTATAAGATAATAAAGAGATATCCAAAACTGAACTAAAAAAAGGTTGTAACTAATCCTTAGAATCCTTTTTATCATTGAGGCCTATAATTTCTTCAATTTCCTCTATTTTTCCTTCAATTTTTCTCTCATGCAAACCTATGTCCTTTCATCTCCATTCTCTCCTATTCTCCTTTATTTTCATAAATAAATGTTGATCATTGTATCTCTCCTTAGAAAATTTCCTTAGCAATAATAAACTGAAAGTGACACCCACTAGGATGTTTTTCTCAACATTTAGCTTGGAATATGTGTCCCATGAACTTGTTATTATTCTTTTGCTTTATTAAATTTATTACATGAAATTTTAACCTGGGGATGTTACAAACCCCTTCCTCTTAGGGGAACACAGTCCTCGGTGTTTTATGACACCTATGACCAACAAAACCATTGAAAACCAAAACATACCTCCCATGGAGCTTTATAACTTTGCTCTATGCAGTATTTATAATGAAAAACCTATTGTCAAGAAAAACCATCATGACAAACATGAAAACATGAAAACCATACCGATTATTGGAGCTTTATAACCCAAATAATTTTGGTATTTACAATGATAACTATACATAGATATATACATATAATAAAAATCATTTTCCTCAACCGGAAAATAATGAAGGATACATATCCCACATCTGATTATCCATCTCCCATGTAGATTCATCAGGCCCAAAGTGATTCCACTGAATTTTAACTTGATCAATGGCTCTTTTCCATAGGATGAGTTGTTTATGTAGGAATATGCACTAAGGTTCCAGTTGTAATTCTCTTTCTAGATATGCCTACAATACACACTAGTCAATCACATGATCAACATCCTTCACATATCTTTTAAGCAATGAAACATGGAAAACATCATGGAGTTTCATTGTTGGTGGTAGTGCAATTTTATAGGCCACTGATCCAATCATATCAAGGATCTCAAAAGGACCACAATACCGAGGTTCCAATTTGGCACATGATCCAATCCTCAAGGAGCTCCTCTTGGGCTTGATGTGCAAGTACACATACTCCCCGACCTGAAACTCCTTGAACACCTTGTGTTGGTTTGCATAACTCTTCTGCCTATCCTATGTTGCCTTTAAATTATTCTTGTTAACCTTCATTTCTTATTCCATATCTTCCATCAAGTCTAGTCCAATCAACACCCTATTCACTGAATCACTCTAGCTGATAGGAGTATTACAACTCTTCCCATAAAGTTCCTCAAACAAACTCATATTCAAAGAGTCGTGATACCCATTATTGTAAGCAAACTCTACTAGTGGAAGATACTCCTCCCACCTCCTCTTCTTGTGCATAACATGCATCCTCATAATGTCCTTCAGAATCCTGTTGACCCTCTTTGTTTTTCCATTTGTTTATGGATGATAAATTTTACTAAAAGCCAAATTTGTACCCAAAACTACAAATAAATATCTCCAAGGCTTTAAAGTGAAATTGGAATCTCTATCGGATACAATCCTCTTAGAAATACCATGCAATATCATGTTCTATCTAATGAATATCTGAGCTACCTCATTAGATGAATTAGCAGACTTCACTAGAATGAAGTGAGCTACCTTGGTCAACCTGTCAACCGCAACAATAATGGAACCTTGTTTTCTAGATGTCCTCAACAAACATGTAATGAAATCCATATAAATGACCTCTTATTTCAATTCTAGAATCAGAATCAACTGCAATAATCCACCTGGATGCTTGCACTCTTATTTTATCGGTTGAGAATCCAAACACCTTGCGACAAAATTAGCTACCTCTTTCTTCAGCCTCAGCCAATAGTACAACTTTTTCACATATGTCAAAGTATTTTGATATCCCAAGTGACTTGAATATGGCTTAACATGAAATTTCCTCAAGATAAGCTTCTTCAGCTCACTATTGTCTAGCACATACATCATGTACCTAAATCTCACCAAACCATCTGTCATGAGATGATAATCCACATCTCGATTACCTGTACCCTGTTTTTGTAACATGTGCTTAACCTACTAGTGCATGTCATCCTATTATCCTTCCTATAAGATACGATCCTTTAAATTTGTCCCATATAAATTCATAGTTACCGTGTGATTGACATGCACTCTTCTGCTAAGAGAATCTGCAACCCTGTTCTACTTACCCTTGATGTACCTAGTCTCGAAGTCAAACTGACTAAGCGTAGCCAACCATATAGATTTCCTAGAATTAAGATTATTTTGGTCAAACAATTATCTCAGTTAATAATGATCATTCATAAAAACAAACCTCCTACCAAGAAGGCATTGGATTCGAACCCATGACATGTCAATTAACAACTAACTATCGAACTATTATACCACATATGTTTCTCATTGAATGTGGTTGGGCATACCATATTTAAAATTTCGTGTGTTTAATGTTGGCAAGAGGGGGCGGTGAACGTGTCACCAACCCCGAGTCACATGGTAACCATATAATCATGGCATAGCAAAACAAAAGGGGGAAAGGTGGTAATACATGGCCTTAGGTCACATTCAAAGTCACAGTACCATTGGCTAAGGGCTCAAAGCTAGAGGACTAGTGTGTGCCCCCACTCGCGGTCACATTGTAACCACATATGACCAGAAGAAGGGAGTCGGAACGCCAAGTGACTATGGAAAAGGGTGAAGTTTGGGCGCGGGTGCTCGATTAATGGTCCTATATTTTGCACCATTTTCGGCAGAACCATCATTTTCCCCACGTGAAATTATTGCTTAGTAGATATGCCAAAGGAGGAAAATGTTCCCATTTTTTCTAGTTCGATGAATTTGTGAGACAAATGGCAGAGAAAGCAGGAATGAGGTCTATCTTGGTCGTTTTTTAGCATTTTTTAGCCCAAGAATAGCCTACGCAGGGGTTTTTGGTTATTCTGGACACAATGGTAGCATTATTTTTGTGATTTGAGCATTGTATGTTGTTAAATTTTCATTTTGAGCATATAATATAAAGGGCCAACATTAGAAGTTGGACCTGGAGACGTAACCCACAAGGGGTGAAATTTGTCATCAAATTGTTGTTTGGTGATGTTGCATGTTGTCTATTTTTCTCTAGCGATATCTGCAAAAATTAACTAAAATTTTGAAGTTTATATGCTTTCTAAATTTCAATCCATAGCTCGCAAGACATAAGCTAGCTTGCAAACATTTTCAATAAACCTTCAATTTTTTTAATTTCAGATTAGTTTAGTATCATAGCATGGTTGTTTTGAAGGTTTGACTATTTTTTCAAGTTTTTTTGAATGATTACAAGGTCTAAATTGAAAAGAGGAGAATTACTTAAAAATTTCCATCCAAAAAATCTAAAGAGGATGAAGTT